>VYZP01005675.1:8737-19166 GCA_013400635.1 Hypocryptadius cinnamomeus
CCCGCAGCTGGATCCCGCTGTCCGCGGGACCCGGGGCCGCCTCCCCAGCCCGCCCTCCTGCGCGGCGCGGACCGGCCCGGCCCGGCCCGGCCCTGCCCTGCCCGGCCGGCGCCATCCCCCCCGTTCCTGCCCCGTGCTCCGAGCCGCTGCGGAGCTGCCGAAAGACCTCTGTCCCCATGTACTGTCCCGCCCTGCTGGGCAGCGCTCCCAGGGCCAGCGGGAAGTGATCCTGAAACCCAGCGGCTTCTGCCCGGCACCGGGAGAGCGAGCGCCCGCGGGTGTGCCGGGAAGGCGGCTATCCCGTGGAATGGTAGGCAGGCTGGGGCGGGCTGGNATAAGCACATTTCTTGGTTTGTTGAGCACTGGAGCACCTACCAGCGACTTACAATCTCTTACCTCCCACTTGTCAGGGTGCTGAGTAATCTTGTGAACCCTGAAGTTGGGCAAGTTAGTCTGGAGATAGTCAGCCAGGAGTTCAGCTTTGGCATAGTAAGGGCAGTTTGCCTTACCTGTGAACATAGTAACAGCAGCACAATTGGATGATTTTGTCATTCACTGATAAGGGCTTAAAAGACCAAACATTGTTTAATGTGAGCCAGCTAAGGAAGAGTAATTGTGCAGGTGAAAAAGACTCCCGAGCCAGCGTCCAAGGGGCCGAGGAGGCCACTCCTGGGGGGACAGCAGCAGAGATGCTGACGTCTGACTGACGGGATGAGGGGGACGCTGACCCGGCACCGCCTGAGGCTGAGCGCCGTGCGGACACGGCTCCCGGAGAGCCGCAAAGACGGGCACGGGGGTAGCCCGCAGACAGGGGCGACTGCTGCAAGCACGGCGAGCTGCCCCGCCCGGCTCCCGGTACAAGGTGCCGCCGCCGGGGCTGCCCCGCCCGNGGTAGGCAGGCTGGCGGGTGGGATCCCGTTACCCGCTGCTGAAGGTTTGCAGGGACCCTCCAGAGCCCTGTCGGGAGACGCGTGTGCTGGGGAAACGTCCTTTAGGAAAAGACTCTGCCTCCCGGCAGAGCTGGCAGGTAGAGCAGCGAGGAGGAAGCAAGGGCTGTCCTTGTGCTGAGATATTTGACTGAAATGTAGGAGACCAAATAAAAGCCTCTCTGCAAACCGTTTCCGGGCATCTTTTACCAAATCTTCTCCCTTCCTGTAAAAGTATGGAGATTTAGCAATTGAAACTGTGGGAATTGAAAGTCTGGTAACTAATCCATAATTTTCAATTGTTTTTATAGATGAGTGATCTTGTGCAGTTTCTCCAGAACTGTTTCCACTGGTAGAATGTCATCGGATCCCTTACTTTGAATTGGTGTTTCAAATCTATTCATGAGGCATTAGCAGAAATGAATAACAAAATAAGTTATTTGTTAAATACTGTCAGATGTGTGCATAGGTACAGTTCTGTGCTCACTCCCAAATCTTCAGCCACAACAAGAAAACACGTTTCATGGATTGGCAGATACAGGGATCCCTTAGGAAATGTGAACTTCAGGAAATTACTTTTAAATATTTTGCCTTCTCTGCATGGATCATCTCTTCGATTTGCATCTCAAAAGACAGATGTTTACAGCAGAGGTGCAGAGGCTTTGGTGAGTGAGAAGGCTTCCCAGAGCTCCTTGGAAGTTGAAAAGTTGGATGATTCTGGGAGCTTCAAAGCAAAGCACGTGGTGGATCACAGTGACCCGTTCTTTAGCAGCCTCCAGAAATGCTCCTGTCCTTGCGATGCGCTGGACCTGGCTGCAGAGGCGGCTGTTTCCATTAAGCACTACACAAACTCTTTGACCACGGCCTGGAGGCTCTTCAAAAGCCTGTCAGAAGAGCAGCAGCGCTACGAGAAGCAGCTGATCTTTGAGCACCCGGCTTTCGTGAAGCTGTGCCAGCAGCTGCTGCGCGAGGCGCGCAGGATGACGCGCGGGGACCTGGTGTTCAGCCTGCACGCCCTGGTGAGCCTCGGCGTGCCGCAGAACACGCTCCTGGTCCAGACCTTGGTGAGAGTGTGCCAAGTAAGTGAAAATCCTTCGCCTAAATTTGGGCTGAATGACCAGTGGGTCATTCTGGGAAGCTGTGCAGCATCAGAGAGAGTTGGATTACATCCCTGGTTTAGTCTGATGTTCCATGGAAACAGTTCCCATAATTCATTTGTGTGTGCTTCTAATTTCCTTAACTTTTGGAAGCACTGCCTGATTTCAGATTTAAAAGAGGGGAGAAATCTCAAAAATCATTACCTCTTCCAAATCAACTAAGTTTGACTGATGTGAGACCTTGTGGGTTCTGCAGAAATAAAGCTTGTAAATTCACTTTGGAGGGGAAAAAGAAAATGGCAGTTACAGATTAAGAATGGTCAGTTTTTGTTTTCTGAAACTTTTACTGGTTTGAAGTAATCTGACATTGTCAAAACTTTTAACAGGAGAAGCTCAATCAACTTGATAACCGATGTATCTCAGTTTTGGCAACTACTTTGGCAGGGATGGATAAAGACAAGAATGTGAGCGCTCTTCAAGCTGGATTACAGTGAGAAAAATATATCTTTCATGTGTCCTTCATATTTAAATGTTGTTTAAATGCTTGTCTGTTAGAAATCATCAAGGGTGTATCTGCACATAAAATACATTCTGTGGTTTTAGGATTTAAATGATCACATGAGAAAAGAGCTGTGTTAGACAGTGAATTTTGGCACTGTCTGTGCAGTTTCAAGGAGGAGGGCTTCCAGTGGTAAAGGGTTCTAGACTGGTCTGCAGGGGATTGTGTTCTGATTACAGCTGTACTAGTGTAGTTTTTTTGTGATGTTGATCAAGTCCCTTCACATATCTATCCCTTTTTCATCTGTATGCAGTCAGGAGGTAATGAAACTGTCTTACTTAGGGACCTGTTTGATTTTTCATGATGAAAAGCACTGTTTAACAGCCTGGGAATATTTTCTTGCAGTTTAAGTAAGTGAAAATTCAGATGAAGACTAGCTGTGTCCAGCAAGCTCTGTGTGTAGTGATTGATCAGAATAACTTCTTTGGCTTTTTTTCTGGGCCCGTGCGATTTGTGTGTGTAACCAATCTGCTCACTCCAATGAGATTGATTTTACTGAAACTATCACAAAACTTGCCATGGATCAGAACTTTTGACCCTGTATCATGTTCTGCTTTGAGAAAAGATATGATACCCAAAAACCAGGTTCTCCTGGAAGCGCAGGTACACAGTTCTTAAAAGTTGGTGGAAAGCAGGAGTCCCATCTACAGTTTTCTGTCCTGATGTCTGGAGCTCTGGCCCATTTGCAGGGCTGAGTTTCAGACCAGTGCACTGCCTTAGAAAGTGACACTTAATATTTTTGTAGGTATGTTTACCTGTGCAGGTGTATTTAAGGGTGGTTCAGACCTAACAATTACAATGCCACCCACTGAGCCAGAGAGGAGGTGCTAGGAGTGCACCTTCATCTTGTGCAGATGATCTCTGTGTTATCTCCTGTTCAGCCCACAGCACTGTTTGGTTTTATTCCTCACTTGCTTCCAGTTGTTGTCTGTGTCCATTCCTGAGTTTCCTCTCTGTTTCAGAATTTGCCTGCACATCAATGATTTAAAGATAAAAATGTGCAATTTTCTTTTTCTGCAGAAGGGTGTTAATTCCTTGAGGCTTAACAGCACTCATATTTGCACTGTCACTTGTGCAGTCTGCTCAGGTGCCCCTGCTGTTAAGTGTATGAGCAACAACAATTCATCTATCAGGATTAACACTAAGAAAGCATTTATAATTGTATCCATGTGTAAAATATCTGTGCTGCACCTATGTCGTGCAGACTTATGTCAGCATTTCAAAGAAGGGAAGATGGAAGAGGAGCAAGGAATTACAGCTTTCACTTGGGGGCTACATCAGTGAAGAAGAATGGGGGTACTTACCTGTTTCTGCTGAAATGAGGAGAGCTCTTGTGTGTGTTTCTCCATCAGGTTACTAGTGGAGCAGCGGATTTCAAGTATCAGAGACATCTTCATTCTGCAAAACCTGATGAAATGCCTGGGAAAAGATGCTCCAGTTTTTCTGAAAAAGAAATTAGAGGTAAAGTTAGTTGGAGGCTCATTTTTACTCCCACAAAGCCTGTGTTCTTGCATTGTTTATAAACTCTGTGTGGTTCTTTGCAGACACTGAAAGAGAAAATGTAATAGAAAGGTAACTGTATTTGCTATATGCATCAGAGTCCAGCTATATCTACAGGAAGAACTTATATTTGGAGGCTGGTAACAAAACAAACTGAGGCAGTAAAACAGCAGTGCCCTCACCTCTTTGGGTTGGCCACATGGTGTTTCAATGAAGTGCTTACAGGCTGTTCCCTTGTTCCCTTGCCCAGCCTGTGCTGAAGATGAGGTGACAGAAAAGTGTCTGTGATGGGACTGTGTCCAGTAACTGTACAGGGCAGGAGGACTGGTGGGAGTGAGATGCCAGAACTACCCAAGCTCATGGTCTTGCTTTTCTGTGTATGTGATAGCTTCCCCGGGAAATACAATGGCTGGGAGCAGGCTGTAGGTTTTATGGCAGGGTGTACTGGGTTTTGTCCCCTGATTTAAAAGCCCTTTTGGAAACCTTTCAAACAGGGCCTACTGGTGTTTTCGTAACTGTAGGACTCTGACATCAGAGATTTTAATAGCATTCATGAAACATCATAAAACTGAAAGGAAAAAACATTTGCACTTGTTAACTAAAGGGAGCACTTAATTTTCTGAGCCCACAGGGTGCTATTTTTTTACAGGGCAATTCTTATAGAATTGCCCTGTAAAAAAATAGGGCAATTATACAGGGCAATTTCTTATAGATGCATTTTGTATTTAACCTCTGATATGTGTACAGTAAAAATACTGTATTTTAACAGTAAATATAATTTGTAGTTTCATTTTTACTGTCATTTATATCAAGCTAATGATGGCTCTGATAAATGAAATCTCCTTTCAGGCATCAGAGCTGACTCTCTCTGCCTCAGTCCACATTCGTAGCTGGGTGTTTGTATAAAATACAGGCCACTCACATACTGTTGAATCACTTTGGAGGCTTAAAGTTTTCATGCACATGCAAAACTATAATTGGACTACTATGAACTTTTAAGCTATCTCTATCTGTTTTATTTCTGCTTCTTTCTTAAGAGTTGGTAGAAGATGTGTAGTCACCATATTTGGAAATTACTGAGGCTTTTTTCTTTTAAAATAACCATATGAATGCAAATTGCTGGAAACTTGTGTAGTGACACATTTCTAGAGCACTTGACCTACTATAATTGTGTATTAAGAAATTGACAGTAGTTATTGTATGCTTTTACTGTTTTTTGCTTCTTTTTCTTTCACATAAATCTGAACTAAGGACTTTGGGAAAGTTTTGGTGATAATGTCTTCACCAGAAAGCAATGATAATATACCTGAAGAATGAAGGATATAATAAACTCTGGTTCACTTTAGATGGCAGTTGTGAGAGAAATAGACGGTTTGACTTTTCTGACTGCGCTGCGGATGTTTTTGGTTCTTGCTGCAATGAATTATTGTTCCCTTCCAATCCTGAATCCCTGCAGTAAAAAGATCCAGGGTAAGAAAAAAAATACGTTAATTAAATTTCCCTTCCTTATACCAAATTCTTCCTAATTATTGTCTCATCTCCCTTTTCTGATTTCCTTTAAAACTCAGGAAACATCTTTATTTTACAGGATATTATAGTTATGTGGAGCCATTTGACAAGCAGCAGGACAGAAAATTACTGATCAATAATAAAAGCAAATAGCTCTTGTCATCTCTGCTCTTCTAACATTTATCTGAATTATATATTTTTCTTTAAATTTTTCTCTACCCAGGATTTAAGAAAAAGAATTTAATTTTAGCAAGGAAAAGAGATTTCAAATAAAATTTTATAACAAATCTGAATTGGAAATTGGCAACTTACAGGATGGATTGGTGACTCAGTGTGATTAGTTGGTAAACTAAAGGGAAAATAGCATTTCCTTGATTACTGGATTTAATTATTGAGTACTCTTAATAACCTCATGCTGTAGCCCATAAAAATATTAAATGAAAGCTAATGCTTTCACCTCTCTATACCTTTCCAATTGCTTAAGTATATGTGGTCAGTATGTGTTGATTCATGCTTAAAATACATAAGAATTTGTATCTCAAAAAGCACAAAGGTAGCAAAATAGCATTCTTAATAGAAATGACCCAGAAGCGTTGAGGCTGATTGTACAGTCTTTATTTGTCCTGGTCGTTCATATATGTTAGGACACAATGTTTAATTGCACGTCCTGCCTTCTGCCATAGGACTTTTACCACACTCAGCACACAGGCCAGGTGGCATACACATAGGGAACAGTGACTTTCTTCAGCATTTTCTTGGTGCATGCTGAAAATCAAAAATCCCGGAACAGAAGACATCCTGGGAACACAATCTTCTTACTTATTTTGTTAATTTGTCCTCTTTTGCTGATTAATGTATTGTAGCTTGATTCTGGCTCAGTTTGGTTTCTTCTGTCTCTCGATTTCTTAATGTGCTTTAGCTCAGTTGAGCTTTGCCTAGCTAGTCACAGTCCTCCATAGTTTCTTATCATATTTTTCCCCTCCTCCATCCCTTAACCAAACTGTTCCTAGAAGGTCTCAATGTCTCCAACCTACAGCTCCCATTGCTTTTCATCATTTGTCCTTCTTTGATCTTCTGTTACAGAAAATGTCCATGATGTTCCATTTCGGCAGTTAATTCTCATTCTGGAAGCTTGTCACACTCTCCAGTACCGTAATGTGAAACTGTTTTCAGCATTAGCAGACTATGTTAATTCTACTGCCTACCTTTGGGACAAAAAACAGGTAAATTTTTTGAGACCAAATAATTTATAGCCGCACTAATAGAGTATTTGATTCCATCTTACCTTTCTTCATGTTTGTCCTTGATCTTTGGAGAACAAATGTTTATGAATAGCAATCTGATGAAGCTGTTGCATTTTTAAAATGCTGTTCTATTTATTGATAAGTAAAGAAACAAAAGTTTTAAAAAATTTGCTTTCATTAAAAATGTCTTCTATGAAATCAACAGGTAGGATCAACTTCACTGGTTTTTTTGACTTCTAAAACTGTCTTTTCTTTTAGATTATCCTTTTTCTCTCTGCCTGCGAGACACTTGGCTTTCAGCCTACTGAGTTGCTGGATATTTTTGCTGAGAAGGTGACAGAAGACCCTGATTTCCTTAACTTGAAAAACCTTTTGATTGTTCTTCGAGTGTATTCACGACTCAACCATGTTCCCAGAGTCCAAAAGCATCTGTAGGTTTTCATTTAGTAGAGTGCCTGATATTTCATTCATAGAGTGCCTGATAATATGTTACATAGTCATTACAGAGTAATGTATGGCAACTAGTATCTGATTTTATTTGTGAAAGAGCTCATAATCCTGTTTCATTCATCTGTAAGGTAAATTGCTGTGTCTTTTCATATTTTTTCTAAATACGATTTTTTTTCTCTAACTGAAAGACTAATCAGGTTCTAGACTGACCAGGCTACTAAATCTGCTGATAAGTAGCTGTATCCTCAAAGTAAGAATCAAACACTAATGTTAGATAACACAAAATACAATTATACAAGATAATAAAGATTTCTAACTTGTATTTTTGTTAGAAATATGTACTTCATGTAGCCTTATTTGTGTACTTAGATACTTTTCTTCTCCTTTTGGAAAAGGTTTTTTGAGACTCTTCATAGCTGCTTGAATAAGTGCCTGCCTCAGATTTCCAACACAGAGCTGCTGAAGGCAGTGTATTCACTCGGCATCTTAGGATGTCTTCCCCACCGTGCACTTGATGAGCTGCTGCAAAAGGACAGCAAGGATGAACTTATACTGCCAGGTCAGACCTCACTTTGTCATGTTCTTCTTTTAAACAGGATGTCTGCCTGTGTATGTAATTTGTTGTAATTGTGTTAGCAGATGAGAAATTAAAGAACACAAGCATGATTAATATTAAATTTGAAGGCCCCAAGACAAAGCTAATGTAGTGATGGTGATCTGAGTGATCTGGGTCTGCTCTAGGGAATCAGGCTTATTGTCTTGGGCCCCATGGTGGCAACAGTTTAACAGTAGGTGTGCACTTAAACATAGGCAGTCTTAACTATTGCAAACTAACTTTATTACCTGGAGTCACAAGTAAAAGTGGGATTTGGAATGCCCTGAGTTACAATGAGGTCCTTGAAATGGTTTTTAGAAAAATTTAGTTTCCATATTACAATTTCGTACAGCTAGTAGAGTAGTCAAGTGGATTTTGCTATGCTAGAACAGACTATAAATGATAATGAAATGAAAAATTCTGTGGGATAATGTATTTCATGTAATATTTTTTGTATCCTTTTTCAGATGATCTTAAGGAACAAAACACAGTGATGCTTTGCTGTGTGAAAACGTGTATGGAACTTGACAGCCCTTCTTTCACAAAGCCCGCCTTTGTGCTGACTGAGAATTTGTCCTCATTAGTATCTCTTAATCTCAGAAAGGCTCAGGAGGCACTGATAGAAATTCTGGGAGATGAGAACATGTTTCGGCAAAATGTTCGGCTGCCATACAGATATCATATTGGTATAAATTGATATTACTGTCATATTATTGTTCATATGGATTTATAAGATGATAAATGATGAGATGGAAATAAATTTGAATAGGGTGCAATTGATTAAAAGTTTAATACTTTGAAGATACAGTAATTTAACAAATGATGCCATTGATTGGTGAATCCACTTTTGATGATGCTTCTATTAAAGTTTTTAAGTTAACTTACTAAAACTTTTATGATTTCTCTTGTTTACAAAGCTGTTTTGGACTTTTTTTCAGGCATCAGCAAGCAGATGTTAATTGTGTATAAATCCAATGTGGCCACTTTTGACAGAGTTGACATGTTAGTACCAAATCATGTTAGAAACAGAGCCACACAGCAGCTGCCTTTTTTTCTCTTTTCTTCTCTTTTGTTCTCTTGTTTCTTCTCTGGAGTTCTGGCTAAGATATAGGCTCTACTTTCATTTATGAAATGGGATATAATTTCTTTTGGTTTATTTACATCTTGAAATTGCTTGCTACTTTTTTTTCTTTTTTTTTTTTTTGCCAGCCACCCAGCTTACCAATTTTTCTGTACTAGTAATAATTGTATTCCTAAATATTTCTAATAAGGAATTGGATTGTGGGAAAATCTGAGTAGGCATGACAGACTGCAATCAAGAGTAGTTTCTTTAAATGATGATTTCACTCCATAAGCTTAAATCTGCAGTTTCCAGAAACAAATTTATTTTTTTTCTTGAGATGGGCAAGCTATAGCTTTATATTCATTACAGGGAGGGAAAGCTATCAGTAATAATTCAATTATTAAAGAACAGCAATTAGAAACAGACCAGTGATGGTGTCTATTAACTTTTTCAAATGAGCTGTTCATTTGAGAACAGTTTGAACAATTAATGTGTTCAAGTGACAACATTAATTCTAACCTCTTGCAGAGTTAAATGTTTTGTTGTTTTGTTTTCAGATTTTGAAATCAGAATGGATTCAGACAGAAAGAAGGTGCTCCCCATAGCTGCAACAGATGATCATCCTGACTCATGTGTTCAGAGGTGGTTTTTTTACTGCATATTTTTTCTAGCATGCTAGTTTTATTTGCATGTATCCCATCCAGTTACTTCTTTGGTTCACTGATTTGCAGAAGCAAAGTAGGTGACTCAGTTATTATTTGTGCTCACTGGAATATCCAAAAGTTGCTGTGCCAGTGCAGGGCAACAATTCATCCAGCTCGATACCTTCTTCTAACAGAGGCTAACACTTAACATTTCAGAGAAGGAGGCAGGAAACATCACAGTGATCTGATACTCTTGTAATGAATGCAGGTAGCAATTTTTTTAAAAGTATTTGTCCAATTAAACATTCAGTTATTCTCTCAAGTCTCAAAAATTTGCATCTCAGTGATATGTTATGTCAGTTAATTCAGCTACTGAAATATAATTTGAATAAAAAGAATAATGATATCCACATTTCAGGTGATTAATTTCATCTTGTGTAGAAGACTGACCTCTCAGTAACTGAAGCAGGACATATATCATTTAAGTAATGCTTAAGCAGAATTGGGTAATGCTTAACATTTATTTGCTGGATCACTGCACAACAATGTATTTTGTACAGTTTGCTTTTTGATAAAAGGAGAGCTAGTGAATTGTGTAACAGAAACTCAGTGTTCCAAGGCATTCAGCTTTCCTCACCCTTCCAAATAAGTTATTATGACAGGAAGTGACTGATTATGATTATCATTAGCAAAGGATCAAAGTAAATGCAGAACCTGTCAATTAATGGAGAATGTTGAATGATCTATTTTATTCTCATTGTGGGAGAAGTGGAGATCTAAGTACCTAATTCTGCTGTAGGTATTTGGGTAGATGCTGGTGCTTGTGTGAAGCTCATGGAAGA
>VYZP01005676.1:0-58036 GCA_013400635.1 Hypocryptadius cinnamomeus
CCCACCCTCCCAGGGAAGAGGATTTTTCTGCTGCACCTACAATCATCTGGGATCTAAGGGTAGCTGTGGGATGATGAGTGGCCACACAGACCCCTTGCCCTGCCAGGCCCAGCCCCAGGGCTCCAGGTACGCACCGAGAGCGCAGATTTCCATGCAGACAGTGAAGATGGAGTGGGAGTGGGAGGAGCCCTTGTTCATGAGGGTGAAGGCCACTGCTCTGTTCCTGCAGCCAGCATCCATCAGCTGCTCACACTGGGCCACGCTGTGCTCGGCGTGCAGGGACAGCCCCTGCACGAACATCCCCTGCTCTGGGTGCTCCTTCAGCTGCCAACAGGACAACACAAGCCAGGTCACAACAAGGGGCACTGAAACCAGGGAAAATTACACTGGGAATGGCCCAGAAGCTTGAGAGCTATGTGAAATTAAACTGCAGTATGAGAAAAACACATCTGACTGCCATCAGAAAGCTTTATTTCTGAAGGAGGAATAAAACCACAGAAAAAGAGGGAACCACCTTCATGGCTCAGAGAATTCAAGTTAAAAGTTGCTGATTGATTCAGACATCCCCCAGGCCATGAGGAACCCGGCTTTTATCCACCCTCCACCTTCTCTATTATTAAGCTGCATATTTTAAACAAGAATCAAAATACATCTCACCTATTATGGCAAAGGCTGTAAGATCTCCTCAGCCATAGGAAGCTTTTTTAATATCAAAGCACAGATACAATATTCCCAGATATTGTTCCCTGCACTTTGCTGAACTCTCTGCTCTGAGTGGGTGGCTTGAGCTCACTGACAACATTCCCAAAGTACCACCCATCACTCACAGGTGAACTATCACCATTTCTCTCCAGATTAATTAATTTTTAAATGAACAAAAGTCCTATTTGAGACCTTAGGTTGAGACAGAGCATTAAATACCCAACAGCATCTTCTCAGTAATTATCAATTGCACAGACGAAAAGTTTCATGCAGAATGTTAATAAGCAATGGAAATTTCCAAAATTTTGAGTTACCCATCAAACCTACATAAAAATACAAAATAATCCAGAGATTCCTGCACTCCTACACCAGCCCCCTCCACACTGGGAATTTTAAATGAGCTAAATTAATTTTCCACAGCTCTGTTACACCCCACATCTGCTAAGTTCATCACCAAAACTATCTTTATCATGTCAGCTGGGATATCGAGATATAGTTGTCATGATGGAGCAACAGAGACCACATTTGGCACTGTGACTTCCAAAGAGGAGGCTCAGATACCTCAGTGATGTTCACAAGAAAAGATGTAAAACAGCGTTTGCTGTTAAAAAAATCCCACGGAACAGAGCAAAAATGGCTGAACACTCAACCGGGTGGGATTTATCCTTGTTCCAAAGCCACGATGCCCGGGATGAATCCAGGTACAGTCACAGGCAGTGTTCATACACTGTGACTGGTCTGTGCTGCTGAGAGCCCCAGGACTGGCCTGGCTCTGCCTGGGGGTGTTGCAGAGTCCCTGAGGAACACCTGACCGAGGACATGGCTGCAGTCACTGAGGTGAAAGGCAAAGCAATGAACAAAACTGGGATTCTGGGGGAATTGGGGGACTCAGAGGTGTGCAGTGGGGCAGCCTGGGATTTGTTTCGGCAGGACACACTCCCTCAAGTACTCAGTGCAGGCAGCAACAGGCAGCGTGACAGAGTTACCCTGGAAACTGCTCTGCCCAGCTCCTGCCCTCCCAGTGCCAACCGCGTCGCCATGGAAACCCGTGTCACCGCCGATGTGGAACAAAGGAAGAGAAACTGCAGCAAGGAGTCCCCTTCTCCCACTCTCCCGCTGCAGGAGACAGGCAAAGCACGCTTGGAATATGGAGAAGAGAGGGGTTTGCCTGCCTTAAAGCCAGAAACCTCTTAGAAATACCTGCCCTGCATGGCAGTTTGGGTCTGTTGACATCCTAGAGCGTTGCAAGGTGCTATTGACTTGGTTTTATACACCAGGGCAGTCCTGCAAGGAAGTAAATTGGGACAGATTTCTAGATCCCTCCAGGAATACATACAAAAGGATCTTCAAAGCCAACAGGAGGTAAATTTTATAAAGATCAGCCCCCTGCTTAGGATTTTGGGAGAGTTTATCCTCCTGTGGTCCTGTAAACGTCACATGTGTTCCCATGGGGAGTAATATCTGCTGTGTGCCCTCAAGAAGGATCAGCCTTTTTGGTTTAGGCAGATAAAGAGATCATCCATGGCTCCACTAGATCAGATTAAACATTTATAAGGCCCAGAATCCTCTTGCTTTAGAGACAAGCATGAGATGAAGAGGATGAGGAAGAAATTGCCCCATGAGCACTTTATTCCACCCTTGTCCAGTGAAGGATTTTCACAGAGCTGCTGCTAAGCTACCAGCCACCATCATGTGAGATACACTGGACATGTCTCCAACTGCATCCTGTTCCTAAACTTTCACTAAGTCTCTCTTCGCTTCCATATTCCTCATGTAACTTCATATTCTGGCACTCAAGCTTCTGACAGAGACCTTTGTTGCACTTCTGTAAGTCATGGTAACACCCATCTGAGCTAATTAAAGCACTTAATTAAGACACATTGAGCCTGCCTCACCTCCAGCTTCTGCTTGGTGTCAGCTCCTCTAAGGTCTCGTATGTCCTCATTGTAGATCTCCAGGTAGGAGGCTCTCAGCAGGAACTTGGTGTTTTCAGCACACTGCAGAGCCAGGGAGGACTGGGGGTGAGGCTGCACAGCACAGACACCCACAGCTGGGTGCCCACCACCCTTCAGCACCTCATCCAACCTCCCCTGGCCATGCACTCCAGGTGGAACCACTCAACACTCACTGCAGGGGACTTCTGGTCCTTCCACACCTGAAGATCACAATGTCATCTGGCACGAGGGTGCAGTTCATCTGACCATGCACAGGCCTCAGCTTAAGGATGAGGAGCAGTGCACCCCAAACCTGTCCCCATTCACACTTCATGCCATCAGCACTCGCTTCTTGGCATAGGACACCAAAGTCTAGCAAAACCTTACCAACAGGATCTCTTTCACACCCACCTGTACACTCTCAAAGATGTGTTCAAATGCCCTGGGAATGATCCCTTTCTGTGAGGAAGGATCCACAACTCCCTGCATGGTGAAGGACTTCCCACTGCCAGTCTGGCCGTAGGCAAAGATGGAGCCATTGTAGCCTTCCATGACACCCTGGAAATGGGGAAAACCAGAGAAAACAGACATCTTCTTTGCCTAACTGGAAATACATTGTCCAGATTCATTCCCACCCACCAAAGGGTGTTTTAAAGGAAGAGCTGGAAGTAAACATCAAACAGCTGCTTAATCTCCACACGCCGTCAGAGTATAGCAATTACAAAATTAGCACATAAATCAATGTTTTTCTCTCAAAACAAGGAATCTTGAAGCAGTGCAGGTGTTGAAAAGCAGATGACAACACCAACACTCAGCAAACTATAATATTTTTGCCATAGGGCACAAAAATCTTATGAGATTCAAAGAGACAACTAGAACAATAGTTGGTTGTGGGGTGGCCAATGGGATGGTCTCTAGCTTTGAGTAATTTTTGCTTGGCAAGCTGCTCACTGTTGCTTGTCCCTATTTCAGAGAAGTGTGGTAGGAAGAAAAAATAACTGAATTTCTTAAGGTTTAAATAAGAAAAAAATAATCTATTATTCTAATACCTACTGTTTCTAGCCCTGATTGTTCTCATGATCAGGAACTTCCATCTTAAAACCATCACGAGCCATTTAATCCATGTTACTTCTTGTAACAAAACTTTTTTTGGGGGGGAGGTTGGTCTTTATTTGCTTAACAGGTTCATTTCTCACCTCAGCTGTTTCCTGTGCTGATCTGCTAACAAGGAAACAAAGGAATCTCCTATCCTTTTGCCAGTCTAATCCAGGCTGAGGTTTCCCATCTTCTCTAAGGTTTCTCACTTGACAGTAAAAATGTCCCTAAAATCATCAGTTTGATACCACAGCAGTTGTGGCTGCCCCTGGATCCCTGGCAGTGTCCAAGGCCAGGCTGGATGGGGCTTGGAGCAGCCTGGGACAGTGGAAGGTGTCCCTGCCATGGCAGGGGGTGGGATGGAATGAGTCTTAATGTCCCTTTCCACCCAGAGCTATCTGGGATTCTATGATGTAAACACCCACCTTAAAACAATTAAATGTAACTCTCTCCTTGGTGCCCTGCTGGCTGCTAACAAAGTTTTGTTTCTTCCCAATTTCCCAGACTGTTGCTGGGACACTGTCTGCTCTCCTCTGCTCCCCAGGCTTGTAGTTAAACCTCTTGAAGCAGTGGACAGGGCTTTCTGCCCATAAATCAGAGAATCCCAAATGGTTTGGGTTGAGAGGGACCTTAAAGTTCATCTTGTTCCACCACTCTGCCATGGGCAGGGACATCTTCCAGCGTGGGGAAGGTCAAGTGCATCCTGCTTCACTTAGGGATCACCTGTAAAACCCCTCAGCCCCTGTCCCAAGCTACGTGTTCACACAATAGCCTCAGCTGCAAGGGACCCACAAGGATCAGAGTCCAACTCCTGGCCCTGCAGGGACACCCCAACAATCCCACCCCGTGCCTGAGAGCATTGTCCAAACACTCCTGGAACTCCTTTCATTGCGGTGCCCAAAACTGCCGCCGCCCCGGCCGCGTGGGCTGCCCTGGGTGCCCACTGACCTCCACCAGCGGGTAGGTGATCTTGTTGTACATGTGCTCGGTGCTGTGCTCCCCACAGAACGCCCCGTCGAAGGAGAACTGCTGGGGGGGCTCCGCGGGGTTCTGCACCAGGCACCGGCCCCGCGCGCTGTCCATGCTGACGATGGCCCGGCCGAGGCACCAGGCACCGGCCCCAGGGCCGCCTCACGCCTGCTCAGCGGCCAGCAGCGCACGGCCACCTTCACCGCCTCCGCGGCCACCGCCCCGGCCACCGCACAGCGGGTCAGTGACAGACACGGGGGTCAGTGATGGACACGGGGGGCAGTGACAGACACTGGGGTCAGCCCCACACACCGGGGTCAGTGATGGACACGGGGGGGCAGTGACAGACACTGGGGTCAACCCCACACACCGGGGTCAGCCCCACACACACACCAGGTCAGTCACACACACCAGGGTCAGTGACAGACACCGGGGTCAGCGACAGACACGGAGGTCAGTGACACACACTGGGGTCAGCCCCACACACCGGGGTCAGTGACAGACACAGAGGTCAGTGACAGACACTGGGGTCAGCCCCACACATGGGGGTCAGTGACAGACACTGGGGTCAGCCCCACGCACTGGGGTCAGTGACAGATACTGGGGTCAGTGACACACACAAGGGTCAGCCCCACACACACACAGGGGTCAGTGACACACACTGGGGTCACCCCACACACACCAGTCAGCCCCACACCCCTCGGGTCAGACTCCCCCCACAGGTCACCCCACCCATCCAGACCAGCCCCACAGCTCACTCGGCGGGTCTGGGGGGCACCGGGGGCTGGGAAGAGGCTGGGGCAAGCCTAACCCTGGGCATCTGCACCCCCTGTGGGAGGGAAGCATTTAGCCCTCACCGGGGGCACGCAGAGAAAGGACTCCCGAGCGAGGGAGGCTGGGGGAGAAGGGGAAAGTATGGAGAAAAAGAGCTGGGGAGGGATGCAGGGAAAGGGGGAAGCTGGGAACAGGTCTGAGGGGGAACTAGGGCAGGTCGGGGGGAGGAAACCTGAAGGGGGGAAGGTTTGTGAGAAAAACCTGAGGGGAAGCTGAAGGGCGGGAAACTCAAGGGTAAGAAACCCTGAAGTAACTTTTGGGAGCCGAGACACGCCCAAAGGGGACTGAGCGAGGGAAAACCTGAGGTGACGCCGGCGGTGCCGCGCTGGCCGGAGGCGCGCGCGGACCCCGAGGGCACGGCGGCGCTGAGGCGGCGGGAGGCGGCCCCGCGCATGCNTGCACGAGGACAGGTGTGCTGGGTGTGCACGAGGACAGGTGTGCACGAGGACGGGTGTGCAATGAGGTGTGCACGAGGACAGGTGTGCACGAGGACAGGTGTGCTGGGTGTGCACGAGGACAGGTGTGCACGAGGACGGGTGTGCAATGAGGTGTGCACGAGGACAGGTGTGCTGGGTGTGCACGAGGACACAGACTGTGCGTGCGCACAGGGCCGTGAGTGTGCGACGGCACCGGTGCACAGCTGTGGCCCCTGCGTGTGCAGGCGAGGGTGAGTGAACACGTGGGTGTGCAACCTCCCGTGAGCACCGGTGCAGCGCCGCAGGAGCGCCGCAGCGTGCAGGAGGGGGAGCCCAAATGCGCGGTGCAGTCGTGTGAGTGTGAGTTCGTGGGGTGCCTGGGCCGGAGGCATGTGAGCACACGGGTGTGAGCACAGGTGTGAGAACAGGGGTGTGACCACAGGTGAGAGCACGCGGGTGTGAGGACGCGGGTGTGAGCACAGGTGTAAGCACACGGGTGTGAGCACACGGGTGTGACACGCAGGTGTGAGCACACCGGCGTGCAGCGTGTCCCGCCGTGGGCGGTGTGAGCAGCCAGACGAGCCCCGCTCCGATGCTCAGAGCCTTTATTGCGGGAGGCCGGGGGGGTAAGGCAGGCAGCGAGTGAAAGCCGGGGGTGCCGGGGACAGCCGTGCGCGGCGGGCCGGGCCTATCCCCGCTCGTGCTGCACCCCGGTGGGGGCGGCGGGGGCCCAGGCGGCCTCCCCCGGCCCGGCGCTGGCCCCGCCGCCGGGGTCCCGCTCCTCGTAGCCGGGGTTGCGTCGGCCGGGGGCCAGGCGGCAGAAGCAGCCCCCCGGTGGCCCGGAGTAGTGCGCCAGGAGGGCGGCCACGCTGGCGAACTCGGCGCTGGAGTGCTGCCGTCGGGAGAGAGGGGAGAGGGAGAGGTGAGCCCCCCGCGCAGGCTGTGCCCCCCCACACCCCTGAACCGAGTGTGCCCACGCAGCAAATCCCGGCGTGGCCGTGTGCCGGCACACCCACGCACCTCACACACCCTGGGCTCTGCAGCAGGCACCCACGCACCAGGCACAGGTGAGGGCGTGAGTGCAGCACAGCAGTGCATGCCCTGCGTGGGTACTGGGGTGCTGCGTGTGCCGGGTATGCCCAGATACACCCACACACCAAAGCACCCTGGCCTGGCTGCGGGACCACGTGCACACCAGGGCACTCGTGCGTCACATACCTGGGCATTAGTGCGCCCAAAACTCAGGCGTGTTACACACCCAAGGGTGGATGCCCCGGTGCACCCACGCCCACCTGTGTGCCGTGCCCAGATACACCCGTGCCCCGAGGCACCTGGGGTCAATGTACCCACGCACCCACATCCCTGTGTGCACCCACACCTGCACCCGAGCCCACCTTGGTGCATCCCTGCACCGAGGCGCCAGCGCAGCCACGCGCGAGCACAGCAAGTGCACTTACAGCGTGCATTAAATGCATGCCCGCAGCAGCGCATCCCTGTCCTGCTGCACCAACACAGCGGCGCATCGAGGCACAAATGCACTGACAGCCCCAGTGCGCCCGTGCGTGGGTGCTCCAGACACACACAGAGTATCAGCTAAACGGCGTACACAGCGGTGCATCCGTGCACGGGCACGCCAAACGCACCGAGGCACACCGCAGCGGTGCAGGGGCGCACAGACGGACCCCCGGGCTCACCTCCACGCAGAACCTGCCCTGCTGTGTCCGCAGCACGCCGTAGCACACCACGCCGCAGGGCGCCCGCACCCACAGGCACCAGCGCTTGGGCAGCCCGGGCTCGGCGCGCAGCAGGAAGGAGCCGGGCACGTCCCGCCGCAGCAGCGCGACCCCGGCGGCCCTGGGGGCGAGGCGGCGGTGGGGCAGGGGCTGGGGATGGAGCAGGGGCCGGGAATGGGGCAGGGCCGGGGATGGAGCAGGGGCCGGGAATGGGGCAGGGCCGGGGATGGAGCAGGGCTGGTGATGGGGCAGGGCCGGAGCTGGGCAGGGCCGGGGCTGGGGAGGACCCAGGGTGGGGCAGGGCCCGGGGTGGGGATGGGCAGGGCTCGGTAGGGCCCGGGGATGGAGCAGGGCCCGGGGATGGGGCAGGGCCCGGGGATGGAGCAGGGCCCGGGGATGGTGTAGGAGCTGTGGTGGGGCAGGGCTGTGCGTGCCGAGGATCGGGTCCTCGCACACACGCTCTCACCTGGCGATGCCGGCGAAGGCCCACACGCTCTCGGCGAGGACGCTCTCGTTCTCGGGCAGGAAGGCCAAGCTCCTCGCCCCTTTGCTCTCCCCTCCCGCTGCCGCTGCGGGAGCCCGTTAATCCCCTCTTCACCCCCAAACACTCGTGGTACCGTGTGGCCCCGTGCCTCAGTTTCCCCCGGCACTCACCGGCGTCGCGGGGCTGCTGGTGGAGCTGTCCCTCGCCCCCGCAGTCCCGGTAGGCTCCCGAGCGCAGCACTTTGCTCCGGATGGCTTTCTTGCGCACCAGCACCGGCGAGCAGTAGGGGTTCCCCGGGCGCCAGGCTCTGCCCTCCGCCTCCGGCCGCCGGTCCTGGGGACGGACAGGCTGTGACAGTGCCCTGGGGGCTCTGGCCGCGGGGAAAGTCAGGCAAAACACCACGCGGGAAAATGCTGCCCAAAGGATGCAGCACCAAAAAAGCTGTGCAAAACACCACAAAAAAAAAAAAAAAAAAAAATCTCGTGCAAAACACCGTGGGGAAAATGCAGTGCAGAAAATGCAGTGCAAAACATGATGTGCAGAAGAAATGCCATGCAGAACACCGTGGAACAATGCCATGCAAGAAATCACCATGCTGTGCAAAACCACAGTGCCAAAAGTGCTGTGAAGAGCATTTTTACTGTGTAGACATTTCTGCAATAAATGCCATGCCAAAACAGCCATGCAAACCACCGTGCAAAAAGTGCCATGTAAAAAAAGTTACGAGAAATAATGCTGTGTAAAAAAAAATTCTACAAAACCATATCATGGAAAGAAAGGGCTGTGCAAAAATGCCAAGGAAAAAATGTGCTGTAAAACCTCCTGCAAATTCGCCGTGCAAGGAACAGCTGTGCAAAGTGGCCGATGGCAGGAAGGGCCCTCAGGGAAAGGCCGTTTCAAGCAGGCTGAGCAGAGCAGCGTGGCCGTGCAGGATGGGCCCTGTGAACTGCGACCCTCGAGAGAAAAGTTGTGCAGAGCACTGCACACAGCACTGTGCAAAGAAAGGCTGCACAAAGAGGAAATGCAAGGAAACCATGCAAGGCGCCAGGTGATGATGGGTGGAGTGACTGCGTGCTGCTCAAAATGCGAGAAAAGGCCACGCAAGAACTGCCTGGGAACACGCTGTGCAAAGCCCCCTGTGCTAAAGCACCGTACACAGACTGCTGTGACAGAAACAGGGCTGTCCTGTGCAGGGCCAGGAGCTGGACTTGATCATCCTTGTGGGTCCTTTCCAGCCCAGAATGTTCTGGAAATGCCATGTGGGGGCAAAGCCCCGCGAGACCCCGCACACAAAGGGGCTGTGCCAAAGCACGCGAGCAGAGTGCTGAGCCAGGAATCAGCGTGTGAGAGCCCCAGGTGTGAGAATCCCGGGTGTGAGAGCTCCAGGTGTGAGAGCCCCAGGTGTGAGAGCCCCAGGTGTGAGAGCCCCAGGTGTGAGAGCCCCGGGTGTGAGAATCCCGGGTGTGAGAGCCCCAGGTGTGAGAATCCCGGGTGTGAGAGCTCTGGGTGTGAGAATCCCGGGTGTGAGAATCCTGCGTGTGAGAGTCCCGGGTGTGAGAGTCCCGGGTGTGAGAATCCCGGGTGTGAGAGCCCTAGGTGTGAGAATCCCGGGTGTGAGAGCCCTAGGTGTGAGAGCCCTAGGTGTGAGAGCCCCGGGTGTGAGAGCCCCAGGTGTGAGAATCCCGGGTGTGAGAGCTCTGGGTGTGAGAATCCCGGGTGTGAGAATCCCGGGTGTGAGAATCCTGGGTGTGAGAGCACCAGGTGTGAGAGCACCGGGTGTGAGAATCCCGGGTGTGAGAGCCCCGGAGTGAGAACCCTGGGTGTGAGCAGCAGCTGGGCAGGGCAGGGCAGGGCCGGGCAGGGGCACCTACCCCGGTGCCCAGCGGGCCGAGGCCGCCGGGCGCGGGCAGGCGCCGGAAGGACACGAGGGCGTTGACATTTCGTGACACCTCCTCGGGGTTGAGGGGCTCCCGCAGCACCCCCGGCCCCGGGAGCTCCCCCTCGCCCGCCTGCTCCTCGGGGTGCGCCAGGAGGTAGCAGAGCTGGAAGGAGCGGCAGAGCAGGAGGTGCAGGGTCTGGACCTGGGGGAGGCGAAAGACGCTGAGTGCAAATATTAAAAATAATAAAAATGAAGGTGTTTTGGGGGCGGGGCGGGGTTGGGCCACCACCTCTCCCGGGAGCCCCACGAAGAGGTGGCAGAAGAGGGTGCTGGGGGGGCTGTGGGGGTTGCGGGCCACGAAGGCGAACTGGCGGTCGGGGAGCCTCCAGGTGCTGTACAGGATGCGGCGCAGCGCGTGTGCCATCAGCAGCGTCTGCGGGACGGGGCGGGGGTCAGGGGCACCCAGCACCCCCGGCCCCCCCCCAGGGGCACCCCCGCTTGCACACACAAAACAGCTTCTTGAGAGAAAAGCAGCGCTCAGAGAGGTACAGCCCCCACAAGCAACTTTCCATCAGAACACTGAGACCTCCCCAGCATCCCCNGCCCCCCCGAGCCCCAGCACCCCTTGTCCATCCCCTTTGACCCCCCCAGCCCCCTACCTCCCCATCAGCGCCGTAGACCTTCAGCCCCTGCAAGCTGAACCTCAGCACCACCGACCTCCTCCGGGGACAGTCCTGTCCGGGGGAAATGTGGCACTGGGGGCTGGGCTGTGCCCTTGTGGGTGCCCCGATTATTTGGGGTCCCCTGTGTTTCCCAGCGAGGGGAGCAGTGGTCGATCCCGACCTTCAGTGCCCGCAGCTGCTCCTCCACCCGCCCCGCTCGCTGCTGCAGGTCCAGCTCCTCCACCATGAAGGATCCCACGTACTGGGGGGGCAAAAACCCCACCCGGGTCAGCAACAGCCCCCCACGATGCCCCCTCAGGGCAACAGACCCCCGCTGAGATTATGGTTTGGGGAGTCATGAGGGTGCAACAGCACCCAAATCTCATCTCGGGGTGTCGCCCCCCGCCCCCCCATGGGTAAGTCACCTCTGCTGGCTTGGTGACAGAGCGGGCTCGCTGCTGGGGGGCCGCAGCAGGGTCCGGCCCCCGCCCATTCCCCGGCTTCCTCTTCATGGCAGCGAGGATTTGGGGTGAAGGCCGGATCAGGATGAGGTCAAGCAGCTCCGATGCCACATTTGAGTTATCCGGAGCCCTCCAGGGTGATGGGGCTGGAGCAAGCACGGGGAGCCTGGGTCCGGCCCCCGGTCACTGTTCCTGCGAGGAGGGACGGGACAGACACAACCTGCCCCCACTGTCCCCTGTTTCCAGCCCGCTGAGCCCTGGGGAGGTGCTGTGGTCCCTGTGCAGAGCTCCCCAAGTCCTGACGCCAATGCAGATGTCCCCAGGTCCCGGTGCGGTGTCCCCAGGTCCCGGCCCCAGTAAAATGGTCCCAACCCCAGCACAAGGGTTCCAGCCCCCTGACCGTACGGGGGATGTGAGGGTCCCCATCTTCTGCTCCTGAGGTCCAGTCCAGGCTGCAATGTCCCCACTCCAAGCAGCATGCAGGCAGTCCCCACGTCCTGATCCCGACGGTGATGTGAGGGTCCCCAAATCCCCACCCCAAACGTGAGGGATGCAGTGCCCACATTCCATCCCCAAAGAAACCCAAGCAGTCCCTGCTGATGGATGCAGTGCCACATTCCATCCCCAATTGAAACCCACGCAGTCCCCGCATGCCGAACATACACTCTGGACCCCAGGTGAGGTGCATGCAGTCTCACATCCCGAACTCCAGCAAGGTTTTGGGGTCCCCCCACATTCTCCCCCTCCCATCCTCCATCCCACTTCCCGCCGGCCACGCAGCAGCACCGAGACTCCCGGGGCTCAACAGGGGTGATCCCCAAACACCAGAGATGAGGGCAGCAGACTTGGGGATGCTTTTCGGTCCAGAGCAGACATGGAGGAGTGCGCCGGACCCTTCTCCCGCCACCCAAAGGGGATTCGTGCTGCGCAGCCCTCGGCCGGGCTGGGACCGGCCCCGCTCGCGTCCCCGCGGCCCCGCCGCAGCCGCCTGCTGCAAACGCGTGAGGGGGGAGGGGGTCCGGCTGCCCCGGGCGCATCCTGGCGGTGGCGGGGGGGTCCCTGCGGTGCCGTCTCCCCGTCACAAGCGCAGCTTGGCCCCTCTCCTTCCCGGCACAATTTGGGGGTCTCCCCCTCCCCCAGCCAATCCGCGGACAGGCAGCCCCCAAGCCCCGCCCCCCTTTTCCCACGCTTCATTTCTCAATAGAGCCCCCAGCCCACCGACCACCCTGGGGGTCCCCAAGGAGGGATGCTGATCCCCCCCAAATTCAGGTGGTGTGTGGTGACAGCAGGCACCAAGCATCCCCTGGGACCCCCATCCCGCTGGATCCCCCCGGCTCACGGGCAGCGCTCGCTTGGATGGCTCCGGAGAAACGCAGGTGAAAAATTCCCGCTGCTCCGGCTCTCGGCCTCCGCCGGTTGTTTTTCCCTCGCCGGTGGCTCCTCCGGCAGCTCCGGCCGCGGCGCAGGGATGCTCGACCCGTGGGTGTCAGGCCCTCGCCGGCAGCCAGGCCCCGGCGAGCCCGAGCCCACGGAGCCCACGCCGGGCACGGGGCAGGCAGCAAACTCTCATTTCCTGCCTCCGATCTGCCCGCGATGAATCACCGCAATTTTCCTCCTCGGTTCTCTCCGTTTCTTGGAAGCGACGGCGAGAAGGAACGCTAGCTCGGGATTTTGGAAAACGCGGCGGCAACTGATTTTCTCTGCGTCTTTTCCCGTCTCCTCCGGCGTGCCCAGCAGAGCAGCGATTTCTAACCCTGACACGTACACACGTGGTTGCTCGCTCGCCACCCCCTGCCCTGATGCTCAGACCCTTTTCACCCAATTTCTACATTCCCTGTGGAGTTTTGCCCACTGCTGCCTGCTTTTGCTGGAATAAAAATGAAGTGGGGTGGCTCTGGACCCACTGCAGAGCAATGTAACCCCGAGCCCCCTCACACCCTCCACGCCAGCCGAAGGAAGCTGCCCCCAGTCCCAGCTTGGCTCCTGGAATGGGAAAGCAGCAGTTTGGGGAGGAGACGGGGTCTAACCCTCGGTGCTGCATCCAAAATCCCTCGTGCCCCAGCAATCCCGAGGGTGTGAGGGAAAGGGTCTGACTGGCACCACTCAGCCCTTGGGTCACTGCCAGCACCAGCTGCTTCGAGACACCGCAAGCTGCGATGGCAGAGCCACCTCATCATTGAAAGCGGAGAAACTGTGGAAGAAAAAGAAAAAAAAGAGGACAGATGGGGCTGAAGAAACAACATAACAGAGCCCAGTCTGGCCAGGAAGTGGAGACTGGGGAAGAGCGAGGGGCAGAGCCAGCACAAACCCCCCAGAAGGCATTTGCTCTGCTGGCAGTGAAGACTTTCCCATTCAATCCCAGTCACTTCTCCTGGACCACTCCTTTGGATTAAACACAACCAACCCTGTGACTTTTTTTTGGTTCAGTGTGCAGAAATCACTTAATTCGAACCACAGCCAGAGTCTGGCGATGACCAAGGTTTTGGCACAAGTCTTAATTCAAGGTGCTCCTGATTGGATGTGAGAAATCTGTGTCATCCAGAGCAGTGTTTTAACAAATACCCATGGGATTGTTGGTGTGGGGATGCCATTGGGAGGAGGGAGGTTGAAAAATGCCCAGCACCTGGGTGAAGACTCCTTGTCCCCATAAATATGGCAGCACTGAGAAGTTTCTCCGATTCATCTCACCACCATGCCAACAAACCCCACAGCTTCGGTACAAGCAGCCCCAGGAACAAGCCATTAACTAATGTTTCTAATTGCTTTACATCCCTGTGGATCATTCTTTGATCAGAACTTTCACTCTGTTTCCCATCAGCTGTGATTTCTAACCTGCTGTTTGTACCCTTCTTACAGGGTTGGGAACAATTTAGGCCATTTCTATAGGAATTTTTAAACTGCCAGTCAGAGGTAGCATACTGAGACAGCAGCTGAAAAGAATAAATTCAATGAAGCTGTTTCCTCCCTTTCTGTGTAACTCCCCTCCTCACAGCTCTTTGCAGCAGCACATTGGGGACTGTCAGGTCCCGTTGGCATCGCTGCCCTGGGCACAGCAGAGCAGGGAGGTGGCGAGCTCTGAAGGCAGGTGCTGCTCTGTGGAGCAGGGCCAGAGGAGAAGGTTTCAGCTGGGACTTTTGTCCTCACTGATCACTGACAAGGGGAGAAGAGGACCAGCAAGAGGCTCCAACAGAGCTTTTTTTCTCACTCACCTTTGTCTCCAGAGAAACCAGGGAAGAAAAAGGTCAGGAGTTGGTCCAACTACAGAGCTTGGCAGTGGCTCAGGCTAAATCACACTGGCTTTGAACAAAGATCTGCCTCTGCAGCAATCTGTGGTGACTGTATTCCCTCCTCTCTACCTTTCCAGGAGGAGAAGCTGGGGCGAGGAGAGAATGGACACAGAAGGCAGGACACTGGAATCTAGTTTCATTTTATTTTAGCAAACCGCATGTTCTTCACTTATCAACATCTCTACATTAGCAATTGTATAGCTCTCCAACTTCTCTTTAAAAAAGGGTAAACAAGAGGTGACAAACTCAGGTTTTTCATCTCTTAAAAACATTTGAAAGTTGGATTCAAGAAGACTTTGATATATTTTGGTTTTAAGGTAACAGATGTGGTGTGGAAACACTAATTCAAATCACCCGCCTAACCGAGAGCTGCCCCTTTTGGAGCCCCTCTGGCACCAGACCCTCAGGAGACGCCGAGGATCCGACTCAGCAGCCAGCCCTGGGCCTGTGGCTGAGGAGAGCAGCACCTCGGGGCTCAGTGCAAGTGCTGTCTGTACATGGCTCCCTCACAGGAGTGCCAAGGACCTCGGCATGCAGGGATCTAGGGAGAACTCCTCTGCCACGGCACCTTCTCAGTAAAGAATCACATTCCCCTGATCATCCTGTTCCTGCTGTCTAAAGGTACAAAGATCTTCTCTGAAGAATTGTTTTAAAAGCCAACCCTCCCCCCCCGAAACCCACGTGGAATACCATAAATGTACAGATTAGAGACGTCCTAGAAAAGTCCTAAAATTATTGCAGAAAGTAAAGATGACTCGTTCCAGGGGAGGGGCAGGCACGAGGCACAGCATCGAGATCTAACGAATGCTCGGGTTGGTTTGATTTAGTTTTCAGCTTTTCCCCATCGTTCAAGAAAAAAAAAAATTTAAAAAAATTAAAGAAGTGTTTAAGCATCAGAACTAAAATACAAATGCACGTTGACTTATAAAACAAGATTGTGGATTTGACCATGGGATTCCCTGACATTGGAAACATTTTACTTTTTTGCCCGGAGAGATTTCCTCATGGTGGATTTGCCCTTGGCAGAGGGTTTCACTTCCTTCCTCCCACTGGCTGCTGGTTTCTTGGAAGAGCTGCCACTGGAGGCTTTCTTGATGGCTGGGGCTGCTGGTTTGGCTTTCTTAGCAGGGGTTTTGACCTTGGGAGGGGGCTTTGCTTTGCCCCGGCGGGCGGTGGGGGTTTTTCTTGGCTTGGGTTTGGACTCTCTTCGCTTCATCGGAGGGGCCCTGCTCCGGGATTTGGGGGGTGGTCTCTTCTGCATCCTGTCAGGAAGAGACAGCACAGGAGCTCAGTGGAGGCACAAACAGTACCTAGAGCAGAGCTGCTGTCAGCAATTTGCATAAATGAAGCACATCCTGGCATCCCTGTCCTTTGCCAGCACATTCCATGAGCTAAACCCCAAAGAGCAAGAGCTCCTCTTGTAGCTCTACACTGAGCACTTCCCATCCCCACAGAGCTGCCAGCTTCCAACCCCTTTGTTAGGCAAATAAACATATAAATAATGACAGTGAATCAGTCAGCTGTCAGAACAATTAAGAGCCCTAAGCACTATCTCTCCTCTCTAAATGGGATTTTATTACTTAACAAACACTCATATTAAGTCCAAATTCTGAGTGAGGCAGGTCTCATATCTGGCTACAGAGCTACAAATAATTACTGTAGGGAAGAATTTTTTAAAGGAAACAATAAATACAAAAAGTTCCATGTGAAACATCACAGTTTCTAAAGCAGGAGACTAAAGGCAATGCAAAGAATAAACACAGGAGGAGAAAACAGGAAGGCTTCAAAATATGGAATGGGGGAGGTCAGTATCTCTGGAATAAGGAATAACTAGAAGCTTCTGCCAACACCTCTGGGCAACAGTCCTGTGGATAGGTGACCACAGCAAGAGACACACCTGAGCACTCTACAGCTGTGACAGACTTATTTCATCCAAAGGAGCCCACCCATCTCTCATGCTGCCATACCTCTTCTTTGGTGGTGGCTCTTCCTCCTCAGACTCTTCCTCTTCAGATTCTTCTTCCTCCTCAGATTCCTCCTCTTCTTCCTCATCAGATTCCTCAGAATCCTCATCCTGCTGCTTCTCTGGATAGAGCACATCTGGGCTACAAGAGGGGTCTGGTCAGAGTGTGATTTGCTTTTAAGGTACAACTCCAGGGTAGGCAAGCCCTGGGTGACCCTGGCTCTCCTCTGGCACTGCAGCTTCCCCCTAAGGTTACAGCTTTAGCCCAATCCAGAAACACCCCCAGGAATTCTGTGATTGCTGCTGTCCCAAACCAAGGTTATTTAGTCTCTGCAATGGCAGAAACATGACAGCCTGGGAATGTACCAGCCCTAAGCTGTCCCTTCTCCATTTCCCCATTTTTCCTATCCTTCATTGCTCCTTCCCTGCATACCCATGGAGAGGAACAGCAAAGGGGTAGGATCAGACTCCAGCAGCCAAGCATGGCTGAAGCTGTGGGGGCTCATGTGTGCAATGAGGGGAGCTGGGGAGCAGGCACTTCAGTGACTGTGCTGCCATTTGGCTCCTCCTGGGGACACCAAGGCCTCATCCCAGGGCTCCACATGGCCCAGCACAGTATCAGCTCACAGCAGAAGAAAGGCTGGTTTAGACTCAGTAGCTAATCTAGGTCATCCTCCCTCCTCCCACCTCTCCTCCCTTAAGGAGCTGGGTCCTGCTCCTTAGGAGCATCCTGGCATGGAGAACTCACCCCACTCCCTGCTCAGGTGAATTTGTTTTAGCACAGAACACTTAAATAGCCCAGCCTGCAACAAAAGCAGCAGAACACTGAGCCCAGTATTTCTACTGCCCTTAAAAGCTTTCCTTGCTAATGAAGTCAGCTTTCTGTTTACCCAAGTAATGCCATTATCCAGAGCATGGATGACAATGTGGCAGTTCACCAGTGAGTAAACCTTCCACAACCTCCCTGTAAATAGGAGGCTGGATCATGAACTCCAGCTCTGATACCTGAGCTGTGCAAAACTCCTGAACATCATTCTACAGACAAGCCCTTTACCTGGGATAATAAGGGAAGCAAAGTTGAAAGGTTCCACTGAAGCCCTTCCCAGAAATTTGCTCCATCCAGCCATTCTTCTCACATTTCTGCAGGGTTCTCTTCAGTAGATGCACTGTGAAAAAGAAATCAGAGAAAGGTTGTGTAACTATCTTTATCCTCTTGTCTGACCTTACTGCTCTCTACTGTGTCCTCTGAAATAAGAGCTGGAGTCAGGATGGGAAATCCTCTCAGTCAATTTGAGCAAGATACAATATATTGTTCCTGAGCACCTGTCAAGAGTGGCTTTAAACTCTCCAAAGGAAGGAGTTGAGAACAGTGCACGTTTCTGATGTCATGATCATGGGATGCTCCTTTGTAAGTCATTCAAGAGCACTGTGTAACTACCTCTGTCCAAATTTAACCCAGGTCTCAGACTGTCCTCTAAAGTGTGTTTTAAAACAAGCCTTTTACCCTGGTTTTGATCTCCTCATGTTCTAAATGTTTCGTGTGCTGCATCTTTCCCCATACTGTGGTTTGCTTTTTGTTTTGCTTTTTAAAGGGTAAAATATTTGGTCTAGAAATACAACAAATGAACTTCTTATTCCAGTCTTTTATTCCAGACCTTTATTCCAGGCATTCCATTGTGTACTGTGTAAGAACTGAAACTCAAACTGTGCAAGTACAGGGGATCTTTGTCTCTGGCAAAGGGCTTGGGTTGTTTAGTCAGTTCAGAACTATTTTCATCTTGAATTAGAAGGGCCATTTACATATTGAGCTCCCAGGAAAAAACAAGATTCGCTTTCTAGCACGTTCCAAAGTTTTTATAACCACAAGGCTGGTTTCACTCTGGGTGTCAAAGGTCAATAACAGCACGTAAGGGATTCGACTCCAGTCAGGTCCAGTTCTGCAATGAGCCATAAACTGGGGAGGAGAGCAGAGCTCTGCTCTGCAGTGTGTACCCGCCTGCTTTTCACATCTCACCAGATCTTCCTCCAGTTCTCTCAGAACAAAGCAGAGATCATCAAAATTCCTTTTATGTAATGGAAGGAGAAAGAAAACAACAGATTGCGAGCTGAGATTTCCTTATCGGCCTTGCAGGAGTGACAAGCACTGGAGGCTGGCTCAACACAGGCCCTAAGGACCAGGGACATTTCCAATGGTTCTGAAAATAAACCATGCGAGGGCTTAGGAAGCCTGGAACCTCTTTTCCTTGCCCTGAGATTAAGAAGTCTCACTCAGCATCAATTTCTAATTGGCAGAAGGCCTCAGGGCAGCTTTGTCAGTCCTGGAACCTGTGCTGTGTGTCAGCAACCCTGCACCAAACAGCTGTGCTGATGCTGTGCTCCAGCTCTGGGTAAAGACTGTGGGGTCAGAAATCTCCTCTCTGCTCCTGAGGAATGGCACCAGCTCGGTGAACACACACCACAGGAACAAACTGATCTATGTTCAGGTTTGAGCAGAGACCACTGTGACCTCAGCCTGTCTCTACAGACCTCCAGCACCAACCAACTGCATGGGGGCTCAGCCCAAATAACCCAAATAAGCCACCAGAACATCTGCTTGAAAGCCTCTGCTCAGGCAAAAGTCAAACCAGACATTAGCATCACTCCTGGGAACAAAGACATGCCAAATCTGCCTTCCAAATAAAATACAATTGGCTTTTCTCCAATTTATTTGCTTGACCTTTTAAAAATCAGATGCAAAGTAGGACCTCAAACAAATCAGTAAGAGGGGTGCTCGTGAATTTTTTTAAAAAGTCAACTACACAAGTTCTCTCAACAAAAAGCAATTAGGAACTGCATTGATGCCAAGCTGCTGTCCCTTTCAAAGCACAGAGATATGAAACCAACTTGGTGATTTAAGAACAATAAAGTACTTAAATACTATTCCCCTTCCTGGCTATAGACAAGAGAATCATGCATTCTGTCTCAGGAACTGTCTTGAAAGCGACTGATGGGAACTAAAATCCCAGAGCATCTCTGCAGCACAAAGGGCTGAGCAGCTGCAGCTCCCTGCAAGCTCAACAGAGCAGTTTAAAGGTGCTGCACAGGCACATCTGCAGCTGCAGGACTCTCTCAGCATGCAGAATAGAAGCAGTACAGGGATCAGTACTTTACCCTGCAAGTTGGAGTTGGTCCCTGGGTAATTTTCCAGGATATACTTCTTCAGCGCTGTGGTGGAGCAGGTCTTCGGTTCGTTCATGGCCGCAATAGCAGACAGGATGGCATCTTCCATCAGAGTCCCACCCAGCAGGGGCTTCTCCCCTGATTTCTTCAGCTATTTTCCAAGGAGGAAGAGAAAAGCATCAAGACAAAATTCTCCCAAACCAGGTCAGGACAAGCTCCTCTGCACCAGGTGGGTCGGCGCTCCTGCATTAGCACAGATACGTTTAATATTAAAACACTGCACAGGGAACGCTGCTCTCCCAGCTGTAGGTGGGAGGACAGGCCTAGTCAGTCAGCTGGCCTGGGGGGGCTTTATCAGCAACACCTCACCCCAGCCCCCAAATACACTGCAAGGATGTGGCAGTCTAAGGGCCTATTGCTCAAGGGAGGAAAGAAAGCAAAATAAATCACATCTTCCTCCATCCCACGGACCAAATGTACCCAAAAGCCTTCCATGGTACACACACGAGTAAAAGATGTTGCAGGCATCTGGGGTACCTGCTGCACTTCTAGTGAGGGATGGAAAGGAAAGCTTACCCCACCAGCTCCCTACTGTGCTGGTGAGTCAGAGCTGAGCAGTGCATGCAGCACGCTCAGCAAGGGAACAGGGGTCTGCTCCTGAAACGGAGACCAAGAGGACAACAAGAGTCCTACTGCTTCATAGCTGGACAAGTGCTGAGCATGCCAGACTGCTGAAGAAAGTGCTGCCCAGGGAAACCAGGGGACAGGGCGCAGTAACTGACATCCGAGGCTTGTGGTCAACAAGGATGAACCCAGTCTCTGACCTGGAATGTCCCAGATGCTCCCTTCCCTGTGATCTGCTCTAACTGGCCCTTCTCTACAGCTCTCTGCAGGGCGTTCTTCAGCAGCTGGGGTCTGAAACACAGGAGAAGAAAGCTTTACTGACACACACTGACAGCTCCAAAAACAAACAGAGAAACAGCGCTTTGCAGCATGTGAGCAGAGCAGCACTTAGAGTGTCTGCCTACATGCAGACACTTTAAATGGAGACCTGTCAGCGAGGCTCGTTGCCCGGGCAGAAGGCGGCACCATGCTGGGAGCTGAGTGGCGGCGTGGGCTCGGTGTCACGGCACCGCCAGCAGCTCTGGGACACGGCCCTGGCAAGGACCCACTCACCTTGAGCAGCACATTTGGACGTGGTGGGCACTCAGCTCACAGGAAAACAAGGGCTGACAAAACCCTGATAGAGGTGACACGCAGGGTTTTCCTAGTTTTGCTTTCCAAGCCTCAACTTGCTCCGTACAGGTCAGCTTAAAGATTGCTGTACGTATGTGCTGGCTAAAGCATCCAGATCCAAGGGGCATGAGACCCCGAGGAGAGCCCTTCACTTCCAGGCAGTAAAGGGATGTGAGTATGGTTAAGGTGTGCAGAGCAGCGCTGCTGGTGGTGTCAGGAACAAAGATGGGATGTGGAGGGACACAAGAAAAGGCACAGCTTTTCCTCAAGCTTTCCTACAGGCCCTGCAGCTCAGAGCAGCAGCTGGCTTGAATACCAGCTTGAATCATTATGAAGAGAGATAGAACCAGAGCAAGGCCCAGTTTCCCCAGACCTCTGCTTGCTAAAGCCACTCCAGCACTTACCTTATATCTACTTTGAGTTTGGGGTAATACTGAGACACGTATTTCTTGATCAGGCTGTAAGAAGCTTCCTTGGGCTCACACAGGCGGGTGAAGGCCAGTGGCAGGACGTCCTCCAGCTTCACCTGCTGCTCTGTGCTCGGGGCTGAAGTGCTTTTCTGGAACACACAGACTTGCATGCATCAGCAGGCCTAAAACTCTGGGATTCTGAACCAGCAATGCACATGTGGGGACAAGTGCTCCTGACACTGGCTGCTGAGCTGGAAACTCAGGAGCTGCAAGGCAGCTCTTTAACAACTTAAAACAGTTTGCAGCTTAAGAGATATACAGAAAATCTGGCTGATTTTCAGGAGTTTTAGAAAAGGCTTTACAAACAAAAATTGCTGAGTACCTAACATCTGTATTTTTAATTATTTCCTTCCTTCTTGCTAGTCTTTGTCTGCCACACTTCAGTGAGACAGAAGAAAAATCATAGAGTCACAGAATTATTCAGTCTGGAAAAGCCTTCCAAGATCATCAAGTCCAAACATTAACCCAGCACTGACATATTCACCACCAGACCATGTCCCCAAGTGCCACATCTGCAGGTTTTTTGAAGACTTCCAGGGATGGTGACTCCCTGGATCCCCTGTGCCAATGCTTTACAGCCCTTTCTGTGAAGATAATGATACATGCTGACACGAAACTTAAAACTCATCAAAGACAGAACCTGTTTACACAAATCAAGTCTTCCACTTCCCCAAAATGAACAGCTAAACAGGAGTCTTTTTTTTTTTTTTTTCGAAATAACACAATAAAATCTTGATTGAAGCCAATGTTCCATTCTGAGTTTTCCTCAGTCACCCCTTTTGTTACTATGAGAGGGGACGATCAGGGAAAAATGGTCTGTCCTTTATACAGAAAATGTGCTGAAGTTCAGTGATTTGATGCTGAACAGCAGCTCTGCACACAGTGCAATGGGTGAGGGAGCTGCTCCCCTGCCAATCAAATTCATCCAAAACATTTGTTTTGCTGCAACGCAGAGAAAGTAACTGGGAACAAAGACACCCATATGCTGCAGAGAGAGGTGATATGTCAGCAGGTATCAGTTCCCTTGCTCACACTTCTTGTGGAGCCAGTGAGCTCTGTTAAAAAAGTTCCACTGCAATTAGTTTCCTCCAGGACCCTACACCAAGTTCAGTTTTAGGGCTTTTGGTCTCCCCAGGAGGCAGGAGATGACCACCAAGGTGTTACATGTCTAACGTCACCTGTCTAATCCCAAGGGATTGGCAATTCCAGGTAAGCATTTTGTGACTGCAGCGTTAGGAATGTGTTTCACACACTCAACACAGCATGGAGTGGAGATCAGAAGTGGTGGAACCACAACTAACTGTGAAGCTCAATAAACTATCCCCTTCCTCAACAACACTGAGCACCAGCAGCTTTCTTCCAGAAGCCTTGGGATATTTTCTTCTTCCTCCCTCTGTCCTCACAGCTGATGGGAAAACATTCCCCTCAGTCCCAAAGACTGAAGTCTTCCCTTTATCCACACAACAGATAAAACACACACAGCAGTAGCATAAAACTCTCTTCCACTATGTGAGAGGCACTTCTCTCTGCCCAGTAAAGACAGAAGAAGAGTTTCATGGTTATTCAGTTTTGGGTCTCTGAACCAAAGCCTAGGGGGTTAATGTAAACATTTTAAAACCAAGATTTTGATCATTTGACTTGGGTTTAATTCCTCACAGTAGCTTTCTGATACCAGTGGGATGGGTGTTTTGCTGTACTTGTGGAGAAAAAGCACAGGAAGGAGGAGAACACTGGCTTGAGAATGTTGGGTAAGGTTCATGTGTTTCAGTGCAGTACATTTCAGAGTGTTGTTCAAAATTATCCATCTTACCTTTCTGTCTCTGGATTTTGGAACAGTTTTTCCTGCATTAGACACCACCACAAAGCTCCCAGAAGCTCCCTTTCCTTTCACCTGGTTCAAGAGAAAGTAAATTTCAGTCCTTAACAGAGTAACTCAGAATATTAACAACCTGAGAGGAACTCATCATGATGCAGATTTTGAATGCACTGTCACCCTGCAGTGGGTTTTTATGGCAGAGGCCTGACTTGAACCCAATTAAACTTCTGTAAGATCAGAAACTGCAGCCAGACATTGGGACATACTCTGCTGTGCTGACCAGTAGATCCTGACAGATAACACAGGCATAAACTACAGAGTTAAACCCACACTGCTGCAGAAGTGACACTGCTGGACTCACGTCCTGCTGCAATGCTGTGTGACACAACACCCAGAAATGGCAGGAATTGCACAAAAACCAATGGTGCCAAGCATGAGTCTGACACAACAGCGCTGAAATCCTGCCAGTGTCCAACAAAGCAGTGACAGAGGTTGAGGAACCTCCACGAGGGAGAACATGCTCATTCCACAGACCTTCTAATGAAGTTAAGGATTTCCTATGCAGTTCCCAGAATCATGGAATGGTTTTGGCTGAAGGGGATCTTAAAGATCACCCAGTTCTACCCCTGCCATGGGCAGGGACACCTTCCACTATCCCAGGCTGCTCCAAGCCTGTCCAACCTGGCCTTGAACACTGCCAGGGATGGGGCAGCCACAGCTGCTGTGGGCAGCCTGTGCCAGGGCCTCCCCACCCTTCCAGGGAAGGATCATTTTCCAATACCTCATCTAACTCTGTTCTCTGGCACTCTGAAGCCATTCCCCCTTGTCCGGGCACTCCAGGCCCTTGGAAATAGGCCCTCTTCAGCAATGCCATCTCCAGTGCTGCTCCCCAAAGCAGCTCTTACCTGCCTAATGATTCCCCTCTCCAGCTCCCTTTTCAGTGCTTGCTTCAGGAGGTATCCCCTCCTCTCCAGCTCCAGGGAAGGGTATTTGTGGATGATGTATTTCCGTATTGCAACGACTGAGGCACCGCTCTTCTGAAAGCAGGCCTGAAACAGACAAAAAACATTAGAAACCACCCACACTGGAATCATCCTGAGTGGGGTGGAAGAACAGAGATTGGACTGATGTACACAGGCCACCACAGGATGCCAGGGCTGGCCTTTTCCCCACTGTGAATCAAGAATCAAGTATAAAACCTGACTAACAAAATACTTAACTTTCCTCTTCTGAGTAGCTGAAGAGCAACACAAACAGCACAAAAGCAGCACAGCAAGCACATATCTACTACTCCTCTGCTCTGAAGCCCTCACACAGAATGGCTTAAAATACAAAATAGTCACCTTTTGGCAAGGCTGCACAACTGATTTACTAACACTTTATTAATGCCAGACTGAGTAATCATTAAGTCGGAACAACCTGCCAAATATTTTTTTAACAAGATGGAGGATTGACTAGGAAAACCTAAGGTGAAGTTCATCTTTTAAGACAGATACAAAGGCCATCTTGTCATTAAGGCTGTTGGAGTCCAGGCCTCCTCTGAAGGGAGTGACCAAGGCTTGAGGGGAGAGCAGCAGCACAGCTACAACAGCAGAGATCTCCTCTTACAGTCAGGAGGGACTGAGTAAACCAAGAGCAAGTAAACCAAGACTTTGGAATGCAGGTTTACAGTATCTCCATCTGTACTGAGTTAGAGTAAGTTAATGCTAAAAGAAAGCACATGTATCAAATAGATGGCTGAATCCAGGTAAATGAAGTGTGGCTAGGAGGCACAGCAAGCAAAATTATGACAGCAATCAACCAGGTTATGCCATCCTAGTTGTTCCTCATAATGTAATTAGGGAGGGAAACAAATTCTAAACAAAGAAATCAGCTACAGGGCCCCTCATCATCCTCATGGACTCACATGTCAGCTCCATGGGCTTCCAGGCACAAACACACCCATCTTACACACTCAGCTTCTTGCTGACACACAGCACTGTCACCTGCACCTCAGCAAGCTGAAATTGTGTGTTTTAGGACACAGACTGAATAAAAACCCCATTTGTGTCCTGCCCACCTTGATGGCCTCGGTTAAAATCGCATCCATTTTGGGCCGGGAGGTGGCTGCCATCTGAGTCTGCTTCTGTGCCCGAGCCAGCTGGCTGGCAGAGAGCGTGGCCCACGCAGGGATGGTCTTCTTCACCTTCTTCTCCTTCTCCTTAGTCTGATCTTTCTCTCTTAGGGAAAATGCAGAGCAATAGTAAGACAAAAGGCACTAAACAAGCCAACAAGCAGGACAAGAATAACAACAACAACAAGCCCAGAACATCTGACAATATTTAAATTAACGTAACTTAAGGGCTACTTTGATGTTTCTATTAGTAAAAGAGAGACCTCGTATTGGTATTCAGCTTCACATGTTTGAGAACAGCAGCTCCATGTGACCAGGAGCTTCTTCCTCAGAAGCATCTTAACGAGAGGCACCTTAAGGCCCTCATTTTCCTTTTCTCTCCCACTACCTTCTTCTCTCTGTAGAGCCTGACTTCCTTCAGAATCCCACCCAAATCCCTGAATTCAGCGCCAAATGAGCCTTACTCCTTTTTGGTTTCTTCTGAGGACTTTGTTTCCTCCTTCCCTTCATTCTCAGGTTCCTTTGGCTGTTCTGCTTCACTGGATGCAGCAGGCAGGGTTTCAGTCTCTTGCTCCTCTCCGACAGAGGCAGATTCCTCAGAGGTGACTTCTGCATCTAGAAAATGTGAAAAAGCATCAAGTTGCTGTCCAAAACCAGCTTTTATTCTTTAGGGAGGTAGAGGGAACAAAAGCCAAACTCAAGAACACACCCCACTAATTATTTCCAACCAATTCATTTTCACTAACTTACATGTGTTATTTAAAAGCAATTTAAAAAGTGAAGAAAAGTACTAAAAAGAGCGTCAATAAAGGTGCAATCAGCCCTCAAATGCCAGAATAACTGCAAACAACATCATGCAACATTTTCACAATTAACCAGTTCCAACAGTGTTCTCCTCTTAACTCTACAAGTTGCTGTTGCAGACAGGCCTGGGATTCTAAGAAGCAGCTTTGCTTATGACCCAGTTATTTTCAAACACAAAAGCACCTGAAGGATAATTAGAATTCCATCACATTTTCCCAGACTTGGCAAAGCTTTAGGTGACACGTGCATTGGCAGGAGCACTTGTATACCAGAAGGATCAAATCCAGTCAGAAATCAACTTACCAAGGAAATAAAAAATCCATAAAAGTACATTTAGCTGAGAACAGGCCTTAGAGACTGGGCTGCCTACTAGATAAAATGCATATAAACTGAAATTCCACACTCTTTGGATAAATAACTGCCCACCAACACTGCTCTGTGCAGCTTAAGCATTTCTGATACATTCCTATGCAGTTTTCCCATGGAGGCCTTTAAAATACACAGTGAATTAAGAGTCAGTTTTGCAGGTAGTTTTTTTACTTGTGTCACCAAAGAGCACAAAGTCAGTGAAACCAGCTGACTGTAGTAGTGAAATGACACATTCTGGGACACTGAGGCCAAGCTGCTAAGACAGTCATGTTAATATCAGGCTAGATTGCATGACATGTAGTGGTAAAACACTTTTGCTCAGAAAAATTGAGAAAAAAAATTGAATATTCTGTTTTTCCATTCATTAACTGCACCTTTTGATTTCAAACCATATTTCTGATGCTACTGAAATTTCATAATTTCTTTACCCTAAAGGATGTGCAAACTTAAAAGGGACGATATTTAGCCATATTTTCACGTCTGGAGTGACACAGGGTATAAAAGACAACACAAGTGGGTTCAGACTGAAAACAGCGTCTGCAAAACACAAATCCTGGAAAAGCCTGCGACAGGGAGCCAAACAATAATATTTGCATCCTGGCTGTAGGGTTTTCCAGGAGTTTCAGAGCCAGCCTGTGTTTGGATATACATGAACCCCCTCTAGAACCCTGACTGTACCTGCTTTGACCTCTTCCCCTTCGGCAGGTTTGCTTTTGGGAGGAGTTTCTCGGGAAGAAGCGTTCACTGAGCGGCGGATTGGCATCGTGTCGTCTTCCACTTTCTACAAAAAGCACGTGAAAATCAGCACAGATGCTGGAGAGAATTGGAAAGTTTTGAAATGGGATTAAAGTAAATCAGAGCAGCATAGGTTGAAATATTCTGGTTTGGATTTTTTAGGATGTTAAAAGACAGTAGCCCTCAAACCAGCTTCTTCAAAGCATACTAGGAAAGGATAGTTCCACATTTTATGGTTTATAAAAGAAATAATTTCAATTCCAAATTAAATGAGATGAGCATTTGAGGATTTTGACAGACACATCATCTCAGGGAAAGCAGGGAAGGGGAAGCAGAGTTTGTTAGACTCCCAGTCGAGTTTCCTAGAAGCAGGGCAGAAAGAGTACTGAGTAACCTTGAGAAGGACTGGAAGTCAAGGACTGATCCAAGGGCAAGCTTGGAGAAAGGGCCAGCCCCTACCTCACTTAACTTGTCCGTGTGGATCAGCTGAGCTCCCGTTAAGAGTGGAAGCGCCTTATGATGCACGGGTTCAGCTTCAGACAGATCAGTCGACATTTAAATTAATTTCTAGACCCAAGTGCAGGTAACTGTGGAGCCCCAGGTTTTAACCCCAAGGACTTTTTCCTAATGGTTTTCACAGTGCAGTGAGGAGTCAACCTAAAGTACAGAAAAGATGTGGTGTGAAAATTAACAAAACAAAAACATCTACGTCCACGTATCTATCAAATTAAAGATTAAAAAGAAAAGGATAAATGACTTACAGCTCATGACCAACACAACTGACAAGCAACACTTGCATTCAACAAAGGTGCTAAAACATGGATGCAAACTGGTGAGCTATGGGTGGAGCAGAAATGGGAAGGGTGCAAGCCAGACCTGCTCCATTAGAAGATGGCTGAAATATAAAAAGGCTCTTTAAGTCAAGGGCAAGCATTGATGAGTTGCAGCTATTGCACTGTGCCCTGAGTGAGGGAACTGGTCACTCAGTGACTTTGGATAAAAGCAGGAGCTGGCACTTGGAGCTCAGGCATCACACCATTACATCTGTCAGGCAGAAGATACAAGCATTGGGAACCCAAGCCATGCCCCCTCAAACTAAACCCCATGCAATCTAAAGAAATTGAGGAATCTTTTGACAAAAAAATGACAATCAGAAGAGCAGCCTCCATGCCTTCTACCAGAAAACATAAGCTTGCCAAAGCTCTGCTCCAAACACATGCACTGTCATGGATAACAAATGGGTTAAGCTTAGTTTAACCCTCATCAAGTCTCACTCCCTACTACTATTATGCTTTTACAGCCTTTCTTACCTGCTGCCCATCTGCCTGCACTGGCCTCTCCTAAGGAGAGGAGCTCCACTAATTCCATCACAAAACTGGGATTCATTGGCTCATTCACTTCCTCTCAGCATCCCCTTTAAACACCTCAGAGGCAAAGCCTCACCTCCAGCAAACCACGGCTGGACCTGTCCCAGTTGCATCCAGCCTGCCCTCCTCCCCTCCTGACAGAGAGACAGCCAAATGCCCCATTGTCACCTCCTCTGGGTGTCTCCATTTGCTCAGAAGGCAGGCACTTACCACAAACTTTCTCTTTCAGTAGGTATTTCTCCAGCCTGGGTGTTTTCCTCTTGAACAAACCCAGCATCAGCCCCAGCCCTGCTTTCAAGCTGACTTTCAGCACAGTTTCAGCACTGCTGTCCCCATTGCACAGCTCTGTTGCACACCAATACCACTTCTTGCCCAAAAATACAGTCCTGTCATTACTCAGCAGTGGGGATCCCTAATCAGTCAGAGGCACTTCTGACAGGAACTGAACAGCCACTCTGAAAACCCACGGGGAACTGGTTCTGCCTCAGCACCAAGGAGAGCAAAGCCCAGTGGCACTGGATGTTTTCTTCTGAGGCAAAGCAGAAAGATCAAAACACAGCACATGCCAAGAAAACAAAAAAATGAGAAGCTTTCTTGTGAAATGTCAGGATGTGAAAATATACTAATTGCCAGCTAGAATATACAGAATTTAGCACAGCACTTAAAAAAAATTTGGCCTGTTTTGAGGAACCTTTCTTCCTCAAGTGTGGAAAGTGAAAGGAAAAAGAAATTAAAATTTTTGCCAGGCTTCAGCTCAATATTCAGTGTTTCTTCTAGCAAGCAGAGTCTAAAGCCCTTTAAGGAAATGCCAGAAATTTGAAGTGAGTCCTAAAATAACCAACTACAGATTCCCCCTCAGGGAAATCAGTTGGGGGCTACTAAAGGCTCATTCCCTGGAATTAAAAAACACACACAAGCCACACTGTGGCTGACATGGTCCTGGGGTTTAATTATTTTTAAGCTGTGTGACCTGCATGACACATGCACCAAAACAGTACTCCCAACTTTGAGCTAGAATTCCCCAAGTTCTGAAAACCCTTTTGTTTAGATGAGTGTATAAAGCACTGGAGACTTTTCTCTCTCAAGAGTACAATTTATAACAATTCCTCACTTCTGTGCCTACAATACAGGCAAACAAGCCAGGATCCAGCAGAAATTCAGGCTTGTTGATTCCCTCAGCATTCCCAGGCATGGATCATCTCCCAGGGAATCAAAGGGGCAGGAGGACAATCCCCTCCTGACTGCAAGGCACAGATCTCCAGGGGCAAGGTCACAAGTTCCACCTTGTGAGAGAATCCTCGCAGGGACTGTGCCTGCTCAGCCCATTTCTTTCTACAGGGACATCAAAAGTGGTTTTCTGCACTGAGCATGAAGTGTCAACCACAAACAGGCCTGAATTCAGTTCATCAAAAAGATAAAGCAGAAAAAAGAGAAAGTTTTGCAAAGACAATGTAGAAAACCTCATTCCCCTCTCCAAATAAACCAGATCTGTGTAAAGGGGAAATCAAGTCACCCAAACCAACTGTTACCTGGACACTATTTCAAAAGACAACTTTAAACAGGAACCACAGCCACAATCACAACCATCACTCGATAAAAAAAATGAAAGTAACAACTGTGTTTTGCATTTACATAAACACCAAACAAACATTGTGCCTTGAAAGGGAGTAGAGGCCACCAACAGAGGATGCAGTTTGCAAGGTGGTTGTTGGGTGATTTTAATGAACATTTTTAATCTGATCAACTGTCAGAAAATTATAATCACATCAGGAGTGAAAACACCACCAGGATATCAACCTTCACCAAAGCGCAGAAAGTCACTCCTCACAGAGTTACACTTCTTTTTCTACAGGAAAACTGCTGGTTCACAGGCTCCCAGGCTATCATGAACTGGTTATTCCAAAGCAGGTAATCCAGCAAGGAGCTGATAAGCAACAAGCCCCCCCAAACTCCTGGATTTCTAGATTAGCAGGACTGTGTCCACTCTCCCAGCTCAGGGAGTAGCTGCTAATGGAAAATCCAAAGGTACAGAGAGTTTTTCAGGAACTACTCTGAACCACCTATAGCAATTTCCTCCTGAACTACCACACCATTAATAAAGGGAGGCTTCAGGTGAGACACATATTTGATAATATTTCCAAAGCGTGGAGTCCCTCCACTAACGTAAGAGACAAAAGAATTAAAAAAAAAAAAAAAAAAAAAAAAAAAAATTGTCCGAGTTCTTGAATTTCTGCTGGCTGTAAGATTTTTTAACTTATCTCAGCCTTCAATCTCCTTTGAGAAAAAATGCTTCAGGATAAACTAGGTTTTGAATGTGGCAATCCAAGTGTCAGGCTGGCAGAAACTCCAACTGACAGGGACTCAGGGTAGGGTGAGAAGGCAGAAAACAAATATGCAATGGAAAAATGAGGAAGTGTGTCCAATCCTGGGCCAGTGGGGTGTCCCCTTACTGTCACACGATACCTGTGGGTGATTGATGTACTTAGATGTGACTGGGTGTGACTGGGTACAAAGCACACGACACTGGCCTGGAAACGAGGTCAAAAAGGGCTAAAAAAAGGTTTTAAGCACTTGCAGGTTAGAAGGCAGGGCGTCAAGAGGTACAAATCCAACAACCTGACAAGTGATGCAAGCAAGAACAGCTGTTTGTTATCAGAAAGCAAAGCAAAACTGGGTTTAAAAATCAGGCTATCAATTACTGCCAATTATTTACTACTCTATAATACACAAGAGTATTTAAATGACTTGGAAATTGCAGAAAAAAGCACAGGAAATGTTGATACTTCTGCAAATCCAAATCAAACATGCCAAAACGCATCACCTTCTAAATTGCAAGCTGCCTAACTCTTTTAAGCTTTGTCCCCCTGAAATCCTCCAAGCTGTTCCCTAAAAACCCAGCCCAGGTAGCAGCAGATACTTTGTCAAACCCTCACGGTCACAGTACATCATCCAGCAACATCTCAGATACAAATGTGTCTGTCAGGAGTTCCCAGCTGGGGCTGCCACTGCCTGCCAACTGAGATGTTCCAGCACTCTGCCTTTGGCTTTTCCAGCTCATGGAGCTGCCTGTGGTCTTGGCTAAGTCAGCCCAGGAGTACTTAGTCATTTAAACCAGCCTGAAGTCCTGCAGATTAATAAAACATGTTATTGAATAAAGAATATAAAGTTAGCTCCAACTTCTGATCCTTATTTGTCAACCCACTTGGAAACTCCCTCGCGTGTGCTGAGCACAGCTGGCATTCCCATCACTCCTGCTGCCTCCAACAAGTTTTGTCCCGGTCCTTAGGGCCACCATGCCCCAGGAGGTGTCCCAGCTCCCTGGAATTTCCCCCTGATTCAGCTCCAAGGTCTGCACGTGCAGCTGTCCTGTGGTGGAGGCTCCCAGGGCTGTTCCAGGCTACCTGAGCCCTGCACGGAGCAGCTTGTTTCAATTACCCAGGAGCAGTGCTCCAGCACACACAGCCCAGAGCTCCCCACTCGCCAGGCAGCAATTCCTCAGCCTGTGTTACAGTGTCCATTTCCACCCCTCCTGCCCTGCATGGGGTATGGGGGGAACAACAAACCCCATGTACTTCAGGGTTCAGGGGAGAACAGCAAAAACCCTTCACACTTCTGGCATCCAACCGCAGGAATTCCTACACTCACAGACCCAAAGAAGGGGTTTTTTAAAGCCTAAAGATATATTTCCATTTGAAAACATTTTTGTTCAACATTGAATTTGAGCCTCTGACTCCGAATGCCACGAATGCAACCCAACTTGCACCTTGCCTGTCCTGATTTTTACAGAGCACAGCAAAAATTAAACCCTGCCCTTCTGCACACACAGATGCTGCTTTCACTGGAGAAAAAAAAAAAAAAAAAAAAAAAAAAAAAGGGTACATTACTGCAGTGAGAATGATGCTCCCACCCAGGGCTGAGCTCAGCACTTGTCTCTGTTAGGGTCCAACACCAGCAACCCCAAGCCAGCTCAATCCCCATGTCTGCTTATTAAAACAGAAGTAACCAGCCATGGCTCACCTCCCCTGTTCTCCACGCAAAGAACACCAGCTCAACAGAAAACCACTACACCAGCTCAACAGAAAACCACCACAGGTTTCTGATCCTCTCTCCAGCAATCTCTGACCTGCACAGAAGGCAGTAAGAACAGATCGTTTCCGTTGCCTGGATTATTTTCCATTCCTACACCCAGGGGTTTTTCCTCATGTCCCCAAACAGCCATAGTCAGCGAGCAGCTTAAATTACATCATCATCATACCTAAAACCGACACAAACTTCAGCCAAGGGATTAATATGAAGCAGAATTTCTGCCTGCATGGCTGTCTGAAAATAATCCATCTCCACACTGATGCTCAGGATCATGAGGGACAAGCTCTGAGGAACAGTTACAAGTTTTGAACAGTTTTTGGCTCGAATGGCCCTTGACCCAAATTCTCCACACTCTGTCTATGCCACACGGCCACTGAGGGATGAAATCACCCCCAGTAGCTTGCACAGGGTTCAGCTTTAAGTTTAAAACAAGCTCAGGTCACAAAGTTAAAACAACTCCAACATGAAAATCCCCTGCTGAAAGTTTTCATAGCCTTGGATAAAATATCTTAATTCAGGATCCAGCTTCATGAATTTTGACAAACTGCTGACACCTGATGAAAATTTAGGCTGCAAGTGTTACATACCAGAGTTTGAACCCTTTATAGGCATCTGCTCCTTGTCTAGATAGATTAAATTTAAAACAACAGTATAAACCCTCCTCCCAACTACTACTTATTCACCTATCATTTATTATTCTACAGACAAAACTATACATGATAAAAGCCATTATTTCATTGCAGTCTGTAAGAAATCTACCCACACTTCCCATTATAGTCCATCAATGTAACACTTCTATTCCCTCTCACAGAAGTTCAAATCCTCTGAGGACCCCAGGTCACTTGTAAGAAAACGCTGCCAAGAGATTTACATGTCACTTTCTGCTGAAAGGGAAAAAATGCAGGAAAATACATTCTGAAGACAAAAAAGCAATTCAGGAGCTTCTGTCTGACCAACGTGCATGATGAATCGAGAAGACCATTAATTAGCAAGCTCACATAGGTAAACAAGAGAAAGCTCCAAAAGCCACCTTTTTTCAAGGTATTTATGCCAGGTTCTTCCCCCCAACAGGAATGAAGTGGGTTGTTGTTGTTGTTTTTTCTTTTTTTTTTCTTTTTTTTTTGTGTGTGTGTGTGTGTGCTTTGTTTTTTTCCTCTACTTATTCCTGATTTCCAAGGATCTCCCACTCTATCCAACAATTTTTTGAAGTCTCACCTGAGGAAGGTCAGTGCTCTCCTGCCCAGTCCATCAAACACCTCCCCTCCTGAACTGAACTCAAGTCCCTCTCCTCTCACTGCTCTCGAGGAGAAGGGATGCTGCTTACAAACACAAGCACTTCCGAACCTTTCCAGCCTCAATGGGAGCTGCCTGCCAAACACTGCTGGCCAACTCTTTCTTCAAGATGCTAAAAATACTATTTATGGTCAAAGCAAACAAAAGTCACGTGCTGGGAAATCAGAGTGCAACACTTAACAGTTAGTTAAGAATAGGGAAGTGACACACTTGCTAACCCAGAAATAATTCATTAGGGCTCCTAAGAAGCGAGAAATACCCGAATATCTGAGAAATACCACAGCTATACACAAACTATCCAAGCGATCAGTCCCTGCTACACTGTATAAAGGAGCGAACACACCCACAATCTCACACAATCCAACTTTCCTTCTGCAGCCCAGGCTGGGCAGCTCCCCAGTGTTCTGCAGACACCGGTTAGTGGGAAAACAGTTAAAATACATGTGGCAAGGATTTGTTCTGAACAGTGTTCCCAGTCTGGAGTTGTCCTCAGGTGAAGCAGGTAAGGTGATGGGGCCCCCTGACCTGGCAAGAGCCACCCCAGAATCTGTTCCTTCACTCCTTAAATCTTTGCGATGTTTTACCCAAATACACCCCACAGCCTAGAGCGGCAAGAAGGAAAACGATACAGGAACGGAAGCCTGCCTGGAACAGCCCTGCTCCAGAGTGGAATTTAAGAGCCTTCTCCATAGAGAACCTGTGTTCTGTGGGGAGAAGAGCGATTAGCGTTCCTTAAGCAGGCAGCGAGCACCTGGGCGCTGGGAGGCACTCGGAGGTGCCGGGAGCCTCACACGTAGGTCTGTACCCATCGCTATCAGCGCCGAGGGCGATTAGGGACCTCTTTTAGGAAGCGGAGCACACCGGAGCCAGAGTGAGGTTCCCCTCGAGTGGCGGCACTTGTCGGGCGTTGAGGAAGCGACTTAGGGCCGGCAAAACCCCGAACAACCGCACAGCCGAGCGGCCAAAGGCGGGAAGGCCGCGGCGGGAGCCAAGGCGCTCCCTAAGTTTATAAATAGCGATTATTTATTGTGTCGCGGCCCTGCCAGCCCCTTCCGCCGCTGACCTTCCCCGGGGCTCGCCCCGTGTCGGCGGGACGGGAGAGGCGTGCTTGAAGCGTGTTTGAGCCCCGCGGCTCCTTTGTGAGGGCCCGCGGGCCCGCACCCCNCTGGCCCCACCGCCTCCACGTCGCGCGAGAGCGCGCGCGTGCGCGGGGAGGGGCTGCGCGCGCTTCCCGCCACTACGGCGCTGAGGCGATTCCCGCCGGGCGGGGTCGCTGAGGGGCCAGAGGCGGCCCCGGGCCCGCCTCAGCCCCGCCTCAGCCCCGCCGGACTTTCAGCTCAGCACAGCCTGACCCTCAGCTCAGCCCCACTGGATCCTCACCACAGCACCCCCCAGGCTGCGACCACGCCGCCGCCTCCTCAGCCCTGCTAGAACCGTGTGGACGTGTTCCTGTGTCACCTTCTCCAGGTGACCCTGCCTAGGCAGGGGTTTGAACTGGATTTTCTCCAGAGGTCCCTTCCAACCCCAACTATTCTGTGTGTACCCGTGAATTCCCATTCCGGAGCACTCCAGCCTGTATCTCACCTCCAGCCTCTTGCTGCGTGTCCCTCTCACCCTCTGCGGTATCCCCAGTGCTGCCTTTCCTTTGCCTCAGCCTCTTCACTCCCATCCCTCATTAGCTGTGTAATTATTGCCTGCCGCAATTACACCAGTCCCAGTGCTGAGGTCTGGCTGCAAGCTGGGAATTTTCTGTCACAACACGCTCACAAGCTCTCACGTGTGGGAAGGATCCCTTTCCTGATGATGCTTTGCTGTTTCAGGCAGTTTTTACCTGTGCCTCCGCTGCTCGGGGTGAGGATTATCACGGAGATGCAGAGCTGAGGTGTGACCCACACTTGTATCTTCACTGCCACAGTAATCTCAGCTGTGCAGATACACTGAGAGGTAAAAACCAAGCTTTTCTTGTGTACCTCTTGCTACACTTTTGCTCCAAGTTTACTTTATTTAGCTAGACCCATGGATGTTCTTTTTTCCCCCCTTCCTTCAAAGCCCACTGCTTTACCTAACCTTGAGTTTAAGGTAAAATTCCTCAATTCCCTACCTATTCTTATTTTCTGCCATAAGCATGCTTAGAATCACAGAATCATTAAAATTGGAAAAAACGTTAAGATCACTGAGTCCACCCTTTCCCATGGCACTGTAAAAGCCACCACTAAACCATGTTCTCAAGTGCCACATCCACACATTTTGAACAGCTCCAGGGATGGTGACTCCTAGTACACCACAGCAATTTCATCCGTTGTCTCTTGTCTGAGCAGTTTTCTCATTTTTGTTTTCTGCACATAATCTTTACCCATCTCTTGCCAACCTCTCTCCCCATCTATGTTTTTACAATTTGAACACCATATGGGCACTTACCCATTTATTTGGCACTTTTATCCCTGCTGTGATGGGAAACCCCTCTGCGAGCACATTTAGAACCATTTACACCATTCAAAGCACTGCAGAGGTGTCTTATTTCTGCAGTAATGCCTGTTTCTTGCCCAAGCTTTTCCCAACTCTTTCCCCTGTAGGTGACTACTCTAAGTTTACTACACCTGAGAATGTCACCTTCTAAAGGCTTGTGAGCAAAGCCTGGCCCTGTTCTGTCTCCTCCACTCCAGAGGATCCCTGTGATGTGCAGCCCAGCAGCCCTGGGAGCGCCGCAGACAGATGGCTCCACTTTGCTGAACATTCCTGTCTTGCCTGTGAGTGTGAGACAAGCCCTGTGCAACTGCAGAAAAATGTGTTCTTTGGCTTTTTCCCCCTGCGGTGCCTCTCTGGCAGGAGGGGAAGGCACAGCAGAGGGGAAGAAGAGGGAATGTGCTCCTTTACTGAGTTTTAAGATACCAAGAAGGAAAAGATGAAATCAGACCAGCAGCTCTCTCCCTTTGCCCACTGCAAGGATGTGCCCCAGCACCTGTGTTGGCTGAGCCACGGAGCTACAAGCGGCAGAGAAAAGCTGTTGTTGTCTCCTTCTCTGGTTTTTACCTCAAAATCCATCCCAGAGGGGAAGAGCAGACCCTTCACATTCCTTACAGCCACACTGCAGGATCACCACCCGCGCTCTGTCTCCTCTGCTCCACTTTTTGGGCAGGTTTGTATCATTTGTGTCCCTCTTCCTGTTCCCACAGGAATGAAGCTGTGGGAAGCTCAGAGCCAGCACAGGAGGAAGGAACAGGGAAATCCATGGCCAGGGAATCAGACTGCAGCAGGGAGCTGCTGCCAGCGTTATTTGTGATGGTGTCAAGCACTATCAGTGTCATACTTCTAATAGTATTAAATACTTCTAATAAGTATTAAACACTTTTAGTAAGTACTAAGCGCTGTTAATAAATACTAAGCCTTCTCAATACCTTTCCTGCCTGCAGGTGCCATGGACTAGTAAGATTCCAACTGTTTTTTTCCCTAAAAATAATTCCATTTGATTCCACCTTGCTGTCCCTTAGAGCTCTTCTGAGCCTCCTCACAGCTTTGGGCTTTGGCTGTGCTGCTTGCAGATCATCCAGACACGTGGCTTTTGTTCCCAAGGAGTCACTGCACAAGTTGCCAGTCAAGGGTTTTACTGTTTCCACCCAGTGGCCAGAGCAATGCCACAGTGCTGTTCTTCTCCACCTGCTGTGTTTCTGGTTTAGATTCAGCTTTGAATTAGGTTTTAAATCTGCCCATGGAAACTCCATTCCCGAAGTTATTTTGTTGACTTTGTTATCCTACACCAAGTTACATTTTCCCCACTTTGCCACATTTTTTATTTAAAGTGAACACTTTTGAATTCAAAAACCACCCTTCTGTGAGGCTTAACAGCTATCTGCTACATTATTACCTTTTTTATTACCTTGTCAAACTGTGCACCTGCTGAAATCATCTTCTGCCGATACATTCTCGATCCTGCTGCGTCTCTGTTGCCAAATGCTGTTTGAACATTGACCTGCAGCTCCAAACTTCAGCTCTGAATACATTCAGGTCTTGCCTCTGGTATTGTCACCCCAAGTTTTTGTTGATTTTCTGCCTTTCCACTTTTACCTCAGCTTTTACATTTATATTAGGAAGCCTTTTATTCCCTTTTGACCTGCAGTCCACCTGGCCCAGGGAGAATTTCAGCCTTTTTTCCAGCCCAGCCCAGCCCATGTCCAGTCACCACCAGACTGGGAAGCTCTTCCCTGTCACTCTGCTCTTTCATCCCTAAAACTCCATGTTCTGCTTGCTGCTTCTTCAGCTTCTTGTGCTTTGAAAAACCAATCTAATATCATATATACACATAATCCAGTATTCCCTGAGAAGGCCTTTACCTTCAGATCTCATTATCCCTGAATATGTATCCAAGGGGGTTGTTTTGGTTTTGTGTCCAGCCATGAGGGGATGGTCGCTCCTCTCTTCAGCTTGACCCTGTGTATCTGCACGGGAGTGATGCCAAGCACAACAATCCCATAAACATCACTGAACTAAACATTTAATTCATGTGGGCCTCTCACTTGTTGAGCCACACACAAACTTCCAGAGGCTTCCTGCCCACAGCAAAATAAACATTACACAAGGAGCTGTTACGTGGTGGTGTTGCCCTTCCTGCAGACACATACATAATTCTTGTCTTTATGCATGAGCTGCTTTTTTAGTTCTTACTTCTACTTTACTTATTAAGGGATTTTTTCCCTTTTACATGTCCTTTTTTCCCTTTTACATGTAGAAATAGGGACGTTTAGTCCTTTAAACGGCAATTTTCCACTTTGTTGCTGATTCACTTCACCAAAGACATCTTTAATGATCACCAGAACAACTCACAATTCTCTTCCAATTCATCTTTACCTTTTTTCAGCTGCAGAGTCTGTCATCCCTGCAGCTCCTTTAATTCTACGCAAAAATCACTTCTTTTCTGCTTTCAATCCCAAAATGCATATTCTCTGCCTCTTCATGGCTTTCAAGATATCACTTTTGATTTCTTTATTCCTTATCAGCTTCCTAATAATTAGTTCTCCATACTTTTCCCAGTGTCACTCTACACCATCTCCCAGCTGATCTCCCTAGCTGCTCCTCTCACACCCTTAAGGTTCTACTTTCTTATCTTTTCCCCCTTTCCAAGGGGTATCCCATTCCTCTATGCATTTTCAAACCAAACAACCCACCTTTTACATCAGATCTAGCAAGTGAATAAAAACTCACTTAAATACACCAAAGCTGGTTTCATTCTGGAGCAAGTGTAGAATAGAAACACCCTGGAGCCAACAGAAAATTGGAGCAGGAAAATGTTATGGACTGAGCAGCCTCTCCAGGCTGCTGCTTTTCTAGAAACACCCTAATTTGAAATAGATCCCGAGTGCTAATGAGGCGAGTGCTGTCACCACTGGAGGACCAGGGGCTGGAAGTTGTGATTCTTTTTCTACACCACTTTTGGCATTACAGTAATGACTAATTTTATCCAAAGCAGGCACATGAAGTGACACCTCCACTAAGCAAGGAGCAGCTGAAGACCACCAACTCAACACTGCACACAGGGACAGCTCTCTCAAAGCCACATATCCCCACAGTTAAGAGATCTGGCAGTGAGGATCTCTTTAACTCTGAACCAAACAGTGTTTTGGATGAAAACCGGTGAGCTGCACGCAGGGGCTGCTCCCCTCACCTAGGCAGGCAGTAACTTGCTGCCAGACCTCCTGGCTAGAATGGTTTTGCAGCCACAAAAGCTCATTTTTGGCTGCCTCACATGTACTGCACACCCCTGCCATAAGCAGCCTGGGTGGACTCTGGCCTCTGCAGCATATGAGAGCAGTGCCTGCCTGTGAGCCTTGCTGGGAAGACAACTGAACAGGAATGGAAAGCATTTTGGTGATGGCTCTTGCTGGAAGAGCTCTAGAGCTGGCTCACTTGTCGCTCTGTGGAAAATCTTGTCAATTGGCTTTTCTTCAAGATTCTCAGCTGCACCTCAAGCTCCCGCTCAGGACATCCACCTTGTGATGCTTCAGAAGGCCTGGAGAATCAGATGCATTTCCTTGGAGAACAGATAAAACACTCAAATCCTGTTCTGCAGAGAGTTGGGACAGACCCCGGGTGGGACAGAGCTGTGAGCTGAGTCCATGTCCATGAATTCATGCAGTGGTGGTGCTGAGTGCCTGCTCCCTTCATGGGAGTGATTCCCTGCACTCTCACATGAGCGGGAAGTGGCCAGGACCGATGGACTATTCACTTCATGCCATCTGTAATGTCACAGAGCATTCACACCAGGTGGTATTTCAGAACATCTCACCCTGCATGCTGAAATGACCCATTTCCCTTCACAGGTGAGACCTGAATGCACCAGCAGCATCTGCCAAGATGATCTTTGCAGCTCCTTTCCAGCTGTTCTCCAAAATGCTGTGATAAACCACTTCTAACAGGGCTCTGCTCCCCTCACTAATGCTTTGTACCCTGGGAGCTCAGTAAAACTCTGCCTTATGGTAACATCTGCCATTAATTCTTGCAGGGGGCTGCAACAGAACAGCCAAGAGCTTCACTGCTCTCTCCCCTCACTCAGCAATACCGACATTTCCCAACCAACAGCATCTATTGCCTTCCCCATGCCTACTCCCCTCTTTCCCATTTGCAGCCACAGCACATCCATCCCTGCAGCTGGGCCAGCAACTTGGACAAATTCCCCTATGGAAAGGACTGAATGGAGTGGGAGCTGGTTTTATTCCTGTTGCCATTTCAGCACAATTTAGCAGCTGGAAACGAGAAAGAGAAGCTGGTGCCACATGACAAAGCTTTCCACAGTCAGCATCCCTACAGCAGCACTGAAAGAAGCAGGAGTTATTTCAGCAAACAGGAGATCCACAATACTTCACCAAAGGTGGCAAATGGAGCCCCTTGAAAAATACAAGGGTAGAAAACCTGAGGTTTCCTTGGATATTGTGATTTAGTCACGCTGCTGGAAGCTGAGTTAATCAATCTCTTGCTGCTGTTCTTTGCCCATTGCTGGTTTTCCTCCAAGGGCTCCTTGCAGGTTGTCTGTCCGAAGAAAGCCAAGCAGGATCCTCTGGGCTGAAGCCTCCTGGTCCCCAGGCTCCACCCTACAGCTGCAGGTTGCACGTGGCCCCAGGCACAGCAAAGCTGGAATTTGTCAGCGTGTGGGGCCTTGTGCAAACCTCGGGGCTGGCACCTCATGAAAAGCCAGTGGTGTGTGAAGAGCTCAGGCTCCTGCTGGTGCTGCTTGGCTTCACACACTGCTCAGCTGGCAGCTTCCAGGCCAACCCCTTCCAAAGAGCAGAAAGGCCAAGTTCCAGTTCCCAGCCTGACTGGGAGAAGCAGGAGCTTGGAGCACTTGCCAGCCCAAACACCTCCCAGTGGACTCACCCCCAGGCAGAGCCCAGCATTCCTGGCCCAACTCCACGCAGCATCTCACCCACCTGCAGCCAGCAGCCAGCTCTCTACAGGTGGTGCAGTGCCTCAGGGCCAGGGCTGTTGGCTCTAAGGGCACAAAAACATTCTGGGGAGGTCTGATTTTGAGCTTCCTACCCCCAAAGTTAAACCCTCTAGAATCTGTGAAAAAACCCAAGCCTACAGGCCTAGCTAACAACTTCTCTGCTTTGCCCAGGACACTTCTGACAAAGCAACCAGGGGTGTCTACCAACAACTCATCATGGGACCAAATGCAGCAGAACAATCCCAGCCACTCTCTGGCAATGAGATGCCAACATCTGCAATTGCTTTAAATGTTTTCAGAATGCTTAGCAAGTTAAGTGGACTTTTGAGAGACTCTGCTTTTCCTTTCTTAGTAAAAACAATATATAGGGTTGGAACAAAAGCTCTGTGGGTCACAACAACAACTGATCTAAGTTACTACTGGCCTAAATCTGCCTCGTGCACATTAAAAACTATCCCTGCAGAGGAATCCCTTCTCCTGAGCCTCTCCGTCCACGTGGCCTATCGTGTCCTGCACCAAGGAGGGCTGATCCCAGGCAAAAAAACCCAGGAGCTGGACTCCATGATGCTGATGGGTGCCTTCCAACCCAGCACATTCTAGGGTTCTATGAAAAGACACTTCCATACACCAAGATCTGCTCCTGGACCTGAGGCTTTTTTGGAAAATAAGGCAAAACCTGAACATGTTGACACAAGCAGAGAGCACAGCATCCAGGATCAGTGTATTTCCTGACCTCATTCCCAGAAATGGCTGATCTGTTCTGAAAACCCCTTCCTAGAAATAAACCAGCCTTAGGCAGACAGCTGGCCTGAAAATGTGCTGTTTGGTGGCTTCAGGTTAGGGGACATTCTCAGTAATAAAGAGAGATGTAAGCAACGCATCTGCTCCTTGCCTGTGCTTCTGACAGTGCCCCAGCCTTGGGAAAAGAAGGGTTCCCAGCAGCAGAAATGGCTCTAATGCCACTCTTCTGTGCTCAGCTGCCACAGTCAGGAGCCTGCACACAAGATGTGTTTCAATAGGATCAAGACTAGGGGAAAAAAACCCCTCAGCATAACTTGGAGTATTCTTGGTATAACCTGCTGCCCTCCCTGCTGAGGCATTGCTGGAACATTAGGCCAGTGACCACAGCTCATCTCTCCTCACTTACACAAAATGAGGCTCCTGCAAATCACATTCCATGGGAACCTGTCTTAATTAATAATTCCCTTTTCTATTTCATATATCTTACCCTTTTTTTTGTATTTTAACACCCTTCACAAGAAACCGGTTCCAAAGATCTTTCATGAGCCGTATCCTGAGGAGCCACAAACACCTGCAAACCTGTGCTGATCTAGAAGGAAACTGGGAAGCAACTGGGTGCAGTAAATGCATGGCAAAGAACACAAGAGGAGCAGAGGAAGGAGTCAGGAGTTCTGCTCCTTGCAGTGACATTGATGGGCAGCTGAAACTTCAGGTAACACACCCATGGCTGGAGACCTCAAGGCCTTATGCATAAACTGCTCACAGCATCCAGCGAGCAGCTGAACTGGTTTAACTTCAGAGAAGCCAAAACCTGCCATGCTGCAAATCCAGCTTTGGGTAATTCTGAAAAACCCCTCATGAAAATCTCTGAGAAGTCCCTTCCTGGCCTTTGCAGGACACTAACAGGGCAAGTTCTCAGCCCCTGGAACGTCCTTAAAGCTCTAACAAAAAGGGGAAAGATTTTCTCACCTCACCTCTACCCACCTGCTGGCAATTCCCATTCCCTCCAGCCAGTGCTTTTCCAACTCTTTCAGCCAGAAGGGTCAAGCTCCCCAGACAGATTTCCAGCCCTGACCCACTGGATTCACAAGGCTGTTCAAAGGCTCTGCAGCAAGTCTGTCCTTTCCAATCCAAGGCAATGAGAGAGAAATCAGTCCTTGCACGCCTCTGCTGTTGCACACTCACATTCCCAGCAGGCTCTGACACTGCCCACCCTGAGAGGAATTTCATCATTTGCCCACATCAACTTGGCAATATTTACCCTTATTTACATACAAACTGGCATCCATTTAATTTAACTATTCAACTGCTACAAACCACCAGGTACCGCTCAAAAAAAAGCCTTTTGGAAGAAGAGCATTCACACGACCTTCTGCAGAAGTGTAACAGACACCCCTGGAGCCCTGGTGGGTGGGGGTTCTGTGGGGACAGACCTTTTGGAGACCTTGAGAGCCCATCCAAACCTCTGGGCCCAACAGCGAGGCCGAGGCATCACTGGATGTGGTACATGCAGATACATGAGCATACAGGAATGGTGAGAATATTTTTTCTTTTTTTTTCTTTTTTTTTTTTTTAACAAAACATCAGAGAAAAGTGTTTTATTGTTACTAAAAAAAAAATAACCAAACAATGCTCTAGTGTTTTAGGCCATGGATTCTCTAGCTCAGATTCATGGGGTGGAACACGTTAACAGGGAAAGCGTCTCATGGACCTCTCCCCTCTGGCCACAACCAGGCACCTCCTCCCTTCCCCGTGGTGATCAAATCACATCCTCAGGCAAGTGCAGCAATTGTTCACATGTAAAAATAAGATGAGGAAAGTAATGTACTTGTAGCCTTTCTTCCCTTTTTTTTTTTGCTTCTTTTTGTTGTTGGTTTTTTTTTGTTGTTTTTTTTTTTTTTTTAAAGAAGTGATTTAGCAGCTGGAAAGAAAAAGACAGCATCATGTGAGCAGTCAGTGCTGCAGACACCCCCAGCAAATGCTCCACAGGTTACTCACGGTCCATGGCCCACAGTTCACAAACCACATTTCAGGGCTTCCCCAGCTTTGCAGAGTCCTTGATGGCAGGTGCTTCTCACAGTGAGAGCCAGCAGGTCATCTTGGGTGGCTGCAGAGACACACGAGGGCCTTCCCGTCCTCAGCAGCAGCTGGGTCTGGAGCAGCAGCCCGGGTCCCACTGGGCACGGGAAGGGCTCCCACGGCTGTGGCCGTGCCCTGGCTGTGCTGGCCCCGGCACTCGGGCATTGCCGGGCGGGCAGCGCCGCTCTCCGTCCTGCACCCTTCCTGGCGCTGGGCTCTTGGATCTCGGCTCTCACAGCTGCGGCCTCCGGAGCTGCCAGGGTCACGAGTCCCCACTGATCCAAGTCACACGAGACACAGCTGCCACACGGCTGGAGAGACCCAGCTGGGGTCGGGCACCGTCCGCCCTGAGGTCACGTCCCAGCCTCGGGAACCAAGTGCTCCCGCTTGGCCCCGCAGCCACTGGCTGCTCCTTGGCCAGGGAGCTTCTCGGCACAACAGCATCCCCTTTTTTCGTTTTTTCCTTTTTTTTAAACAACAATTGCTCTCACCCTTCATTTTTGGTAGTCACACATACAGACACACACTATATGTACACAATTTGGGCCCGAGGACCTACGGCATGCCAAGGAAGCCAGCACCGCTCAGGATGGTGCACACATTCAGCAGCTGTCAAAGGAGAAGTCGTTTTACTTTCTTTTAAACTTGCAATGCTTGTCTTTATTTTGTTCTTTATATTTTGAAAGTGAAAAGAAATAGTATTAAGTCAATTTCTTTCTTTTTTTTTTTTTCTTTTTTTTAAATATTTGTTCTATGTATTTACAAGCCTTAAAGTTGCTCTAAAGGTTCTCAAAGTATCACTAGTACTTTTTTCCCCGGGGTAGCACGGTTTTCAATGAGTTATTCTCGGAGCACTCTGGTCCGCAGCGGTTTTCTCAAATGCATTTTTCTTCCGATCCAAGGTTATGTATGGTTTGATTACTATTTTCTTTTTAAATTTCTGAAGCAAGCTGAGAGGCAGGCAGAAAAATCTGATGATAATTAAAAAAAATTGATCTTGTCCTCATCTAGCTCACCCCAACCCCCTTCAAAGTTTTGTTGATTTATCATGCTTTGAAACAAAACTGAGGTGCGTATGAAGGGGAGGGAAATTTATTTCTCTGCTTTTGTTCTATTATACAATTTGTTTACAGAAACTGCAAATTTAAAAATTACACTGGCATTTGCAGTCCTTAAAATAATAAATTAAAAGTTTTCAACTTGTTTTTGCTAAACAGATTTGTTTTGCTGTGTGTTTTCCTAAGTATGAGTCCTTGTTTAAAAAGAAAAGAAAAAGATTAAAACAGAAAATATTTTCTATAAATAATACATGTATTTTGGTTTAGTGCTCCCGCCCTCAGGTTTGAAGTTTACTTTTGTGGGTTTGTTTTCAAGTACCTTTTTGCCTCCATGATCACCTCGGTGTTTATCGGGTTTTACCTCTCCCACTCGTGCGTGTGTGGGGCAAGGGGGTCTGCGAGAGAGAATTGGCCTTGCTGCACTGTGATTGGCGAAGACGTGAAACTTTTTAAAAAAATACTTAAATTGTTTCTTTTTTGTTTGTTTGTTTTAAATCTGTATTTTAAGTTTTAATTATCCTCTGACTCCTCTTCGGCCTCCCGTAGCCACGTGAAGAACGCCGTGACAGATTTTAGCGCTACTCCTTTCCCGTTCTGCTCCGCTGGGTCCTTGCTGCTTTCCCACTTGTAGAAGGCATCCTCCGAAATGACCTCCTCGTCATACAGGCAATCAAAAAACATCCGCAACAAATCTGCAGTAATGGAATAAAGGCAGGGAACATCTGTCAGCCCTGGCTGCAGATAAGGGGATTAACGCGACCTCGTGGCACGGGAGATGGAGAGACAAGGAAAACACAGGGCTCTCACTCAGTTATTGCTTCTGGCTGCTCACTCTCAGGTGAGGGGGAAAACTGACCCCTCTGACACTGTCTGAGGAGAGGGAAAGCTGGGAAAGCAGCTGTGGGAGTTTGTTATCTAGAGACTGGCTGGCAAGCAGGACCCACAGCAGCCCATCATCTCCTCTGTGCCATGTCTGGATTCCCTCCAGCCCCAGATTTTTGGGGCTCATCAGGAGAGATAATGCCCAACTAATGTCATAAAGGGCACTAAGGATGATCATGTTGGATGTTTTGAGGCACTCCTGGATTTTGTGCTGCAGATTTCCTGGGAATCCCTGCTTCTTTGGCTACTCCCTTGTCTCACAAGGGTTTTCTGTAGCATCTCTGGGACAAAACTTATCAGTTGACCAACTCATTTTATTCCCTCCAAGCCCACAGACATCTGTGGAGTAGCAATGCAATAACAACACCCATGCTCTCACATGTCCAGGTACTGCAAATTCAACAGATTATTTTTTACTGCTCTTTTTTTGCTCTCTTTTTTTCAGCAGAGGTTTGTCCTACCATGTGGCTGCTCACAGGAGCAACCAAAAGAAGTGCCGGCCTCTGGCCAAGCATTTGGGAAGTTGAGCTGCTCTAAAAATCTGGGATCTGGACAAGCTGAACCCACCCACACCACCTTCTCTCATCTGCTACCTACAAAGGTAAGGAAAAGTACATCCTCTTCCCATCTCCCACAGAACCCCCCTGCCCTTATGCAGGCTCAAATCCCCAGCACAGATGCAACACTTACTAGGAGGTTGATCAAGTTTTACTATTGATGCTTGTAGTGCATAAAGTGCTTGTAGTTCCTTCTCTGTGTCTGAGTCCAGGTACTTGAGTAAGATGGGCACTCTCTGTTTGATAACAGCAGTGTCCACTCGGAAGCTGGAAGAGTCCGCTGAGGGGAAGAGGAGAAAGCAGGGTCAGCTTGGCACATGGCAACAGGGACAGGTCTTTGCCTGCTTTTACTAATGCAAACAGCAATCACAAACACAGTTTAGAGTGGACAGAAAAGGAGGATGAGAAACAACTGGAAGTATTTTTGGTTAATGGATATTTCTGGAAGCCTTGGTCCTTATAGTTCCCCAAGTTCACTGCCTGCAGTCACCCCAGCTCTAACACAAGCAGAAGCAGCACAACCTTACTTTGCAGTCCAAATGGTGTCTCCAGAGGCAACTGCATTAAAAAGGTTTTTGGAAAATTCTTTTTCTTCTAAAAATACCAGGGCAGAAATAGAGTCATACATTGCATATGATATAGGAAATAGTGAATATATAAAAATATGCATTGGAAGTCCCTCAGCCACAAGGATGAATTATTCAGCAGCTTTCAAGTAGATCATGCAACCCAATTAAGTGATATTTTGAAAACAAAAGAAAAAAAACTCAGTTAGAGGCAAGGCCAAAATTTAAACCAGAGGATCATTTTCCTTACACAACAGGGAACCCTTAAGCATTGGAGATGAAGTCCTGTGTCATGTCTGTTAACACTAGGTGGCACGAGCAAGGCTCTGTTCCCAGAGAGAGGAAGGAGCTGGCCTGTCCCTCCCCTCCCTCACACGGTGGAATCCAGCCCATTCTCTCCCCCAAATCACAGCTCAGAGCAGAACCAGACCCTTTACAAGCACCACTTTTTGCAGTGCCAGATGCCAACAGCAAAGTTAAAGAAAACCAAGTGAACTGAGCAGATGTTTCTGGCTGCAGTGCTTTACTCAACCCCCGCTGAGGGTTTGAGGCTCACGTATCGGACTTGGGAGCCCTCCCTTCCCTGTGTTTCCAGCTGCAAAGTCAGGCAATCCACATAAACCATCTTTCCAAAACTGAAACTTTGGATATAAAACTCTTACAAGCCTGAGCCCCAGACTGGCTTCTTCCTGCTTCCCACGCTGGGGTGCCCACGCATCTTTGCTGACACAGGAGTGGAAATGTTAATTGCCTTAATCGTGATCTCAGTCATTTCCACCTTCATTAAGAAAATCAACGAACAACCTGGCATTACCCAGCACTGTCTGAGACCCTGCCCACACAAGGTCAGTGGGACACACCAGGGTCACCTCAGGAACACCATACCCAGCAGAGTGCCCGGCTGTCACGAGGGGAAGGGACACCCTGCTCTCGGGCACAATCCCAAATGATGGAAAAGCCTTAGTGTGTGACAAAACACAGCCTTGGCCAGGGAAATGTGATATAAACCTCAAAAATACCAAACAATTCTTTGCAGGTTTGGTTTGTGTGGTGTTTACACTGCAAGTTACTCACCTATAATAGCTGCTTTACAAACTGCTGTCATTAAAGCTCTAAGGAATGTAGGTGAACTCATCTGGCTTTCATCTAGATTAGCCTGGAATCAAGAGTAAATGGGCCAGTTAAAAACACCAGCTGCAGGACTGCAGAACTCCAGTGCTGAGCCTGGCAGCAAGTCCAGGCTCAGCTGCTGCTGCGGCACAAGCCCAGCTCACCCCTGCAACACTCGGCTTCCCCACTCACTCCTTGGAACTCCCTCAGGGACATCAGCAGGCAACACCAGCTCCCATGGGATCCATGTGCCACTGAGCACCTCCCACAAGGAGCTGTTTGTCTGCAGAACCAAACCAACCACGCTGGGCTCCTGCAACGCCCTCGCACAGTCTCAAAGAGTTTTGGGCTTTTCCAACAAACTTTACAGCGTGCTCCTTGGGTGGAGATTGTTTGCTTTGTAAAAGAAATTCAGGGAATGGCTGTGGAAACTGTCCAAGGCTCCAAAGAGCCTGTGGGCGATCCCAGATTTTCAGTGCTGCTTTCATTCCACTCTGAACTCTTCTAACAGCAGTGGAAAAATGACATTTCTAACATATTGCTCTGCTGTAAAAATAACTGAACTGAAGCTGACCAAGATTTAGCACAAGCACAGATGTAAATGCATAGGGTGGGTACAACTTCAGACACTAAACATCTGAGTTAAAGAAGGCAGCCAGAGACTGAGAGCAAAGACCAGTGGGTTGATAGGCCTTTTCCTCTTTTTTTTCTTTATTTTTATTTTCTCTTCCAGTGCCTGGCCCAGTGCACTAGGAAAGGTACTCTCAGTGACTGCTCAGGATGTTTTTACAGTGGGAAATTTGGAGAGGTCATGTTGGGAAAAAATAGTGAGAAGCTTCTTTTCCCTATTTTATGAAGAAACGATGTAGCAGTGTACGGCTAAAATGTACTAAGTGGCAGAAGCAGGATATTCAGTGTCAGAAAGTCTACAGTATTTAAAAGGTTACACAGTTAATATGGCTAAAATCCTTCCTGAAACTGACTCTTAAATACTGATTATACTTTAGATTTTAATTCTTTGGAAGTGTCGATTGCACAGACTAAATCCTCGCAGTGTCCCATACCCTGAGATGTTCAGACCAGAACATATTTACAAAAGCAGTTAAACAGTCTGCAGGGAGGGTGAAAATCTCTTTGTACCTCTACCCAATCAAAGATTTGTTCATCATTCGCCTTGTCCTCAACAATGAGTTTTTCCAGCTGCTTGTTCAGCTCTTCTGCAGACAGTTCTTTCTCTGAAAGTGCTTCTGAGGAACTGGAACAGTCAGACTCCGTGAACTCCAACTTCTGCAACACCACATGTGATGATGAGAATTAGTGAAATGTGCTTTCCTAGGCTGAATTACACCAGATTGAAGCAGGAAACTACATTTGATTCTGCTTCCTGGCATCTTTCAGCTGCTCAGTTATCGTTACAATATCAACTTTCCCTGTTCCAAAGGTTAGGAAACATTTTACACATGGGAACTCCATTACCCAGCAAAGACAAGGAGGCACCTCAGGCAGCTCCAGCCCTGCACAGCAGAGCACAAAATCAAGTGTGTGTTGCCTGGCTGGAGCTATAGGGGCTGGAATGCAACAACCAGAGCTGGCACTGGCTCAAAGGAATTGCAGCCAATGCCCCATTTCCTTGAAAACTGTGACAGAAGAGCTGCAGTCCCCTCAGCAAGGCAGAGGCCATGGTAATAATTTCATTTCCTGCAGCACTTCCAAAGTGCCAGAACAGGGCAGTGGATCACTTGAAGCTCCAAAGGGAGACAGTGACCTCCTGAGGAGCAGCACCAGCAAGAGGTGAGGTGCCTCCATCAGTCCTGGCTCCCTCCAGGATCATAATCCAAGGTGGGACGAGTGAATAACTGCTACCATTAATTGTGGCCCTTCTGCAATTGTCTGTCCTTGCTCCAAAACTCATTATTGAATGTTTTTTTCCCAGCTGGAGAAACAGGTCTCCTAGAGGAAGCCAGGTGACTGGAGATGTGTGTCTGGGAGCAGCAGGGACAAGCTTGTCCTCCCTGTGCTTCACAAGGTGGTGCTGAAATCATCTACCCCAACTTGGAAACACTTCACCCCATATTCCAACTGCCCATAAGAACGAGGTGAAAGAGGATGAACAAATGGGATGACCAAACAAACGATCTGAACTCACCTGTTCCATGAGAAAGGTATGTACATCCTCCCTTTCGGGCAAGTAGTCCTTCCAACTGAGGCCAGACTCCCTCCATAAGGCTCCCACTTTCTTATGGCTCTGAAACACAAGCAGTTTGTCCATTTAAAGAGCTGAGGGACACCCTGGGAACTCACAGGGGCCGGAATGGTGCAGCTGTGTCAGGAGGAATAAAGGACAGTTCAGCCACCCAACAAACGCCCGGCAACGAGTGAGAACATCTGGAGACCCCGTGCAAGAGAAACCACATGTGCAATGCCCCGGGAATGCACATCTTGTCAGGTGGGCAGCGCCTCGTGACGGGCAATGGGCAAGGCAGAAGTGACACGGGGGGTTCACAGCGAGCTCCGAGGTCACCCAGGAGCAGTGACACGTGGAACAGGGCACCTTCCCACGGCTGACTCAGACCCTTCTCCTGACTTTCTCCACCACTCACACTCCCTTGCCTCAACAGCAAGGCTCTGGCAAACTGCTCCTTTGAGAAAACTCCTCATTTACACGGCTGTTTTCTGCACAGAGACCAAACCTCAAATTCAGGCACATAATCCCAAATTCTCTCTTCAGTTCCTAGAGTTTATGCAAACCTTGAGAGCAGTGCCCTTGAGCACAGACAGTTCAGCCTTTTGCAACCTCTAATGTCACACTGACCTTTGAGCCTCCTGCCTCAGAGAGCACAGTTCTGACACACACAGTTCTGACAAGAATAAAAATGCTGAGCACAACCAGCTCTTTTCACCCAAATGCTTTGCCAAAGTTTCACCTTACAGCACCTGCTCACAGGAGATCACTGAGTAGCCTAAGTCAAGCTGAGAAATGCTGCCTGATTGTAAGTTTACAAAGCAGATTACAATTTTCAGTTTACAATACAAGTTGTTAAGAGCCAACTGTGCACAGTTCCTGCTCTGATCCACCAAGACCTGGATTAGATGGCTGATGTTACACTGAAATACCCGAGTCCAAGTCTTGGCCTGGACAAGATCTGATCAGAAAGCTGTGGCAGAAACAGAGACCCAAGGCTGTGCTTCCACACCCAGAGCACAGCAGCTTTTCTTTCACAGAATAGTTAAAAAAAAATGGAAGTTGACTGTCCAAACAAGCACAAGACTAAAATAAATAAATAAAAAGTCGCTCTTTGCACTGTTGGACTGAAATGCTCCTGGAACATTCAACATTACTTTAATGCATGCTTAAAAAAATAAATAAAAAAAAGGCAAGTGAGGGATTTTACAGGGCTGGAAATAGACACTATCCAAAGTGCAGGATTTAGCTGGATCAAAAAAAAAAAAAAAAAAAAAAAAAAAAAAAAAAAGGCACAGGAAGTGAAACNGGAGATGAGTTATAGGGAGACCACCAAACTGGTTGGACACGCAGCTGTGAGGTGTGAAAGAGAGCTCTCGGAGTCATGGGGTGAGGAGGTGTCACTACCCCAGTGCTGGGTGAACCTCAAGAGTCGGCAGGTTTAGTTTGGATAAGCACACAGCAGTCTGAGGCCATCGGGAGCTTATCCGAACCCTGAGAACCTCTCCGGTCTGCAAGAACAGTTCTCTCGCAAGATTCCCGGCACTTGCTGCTTCTGGTCAGCCCAGAAATCCCTTGAGCATGTCCCTCTTGCAGTATTTCAGCACTCTTAGCTTCTGGGAGAAGCCAGGTGCAAAGGTACCTGCAAAAGGGAAAAGTGATGAGAAAACAAAAAGTTAACTCAACTTTTTGGAACCTCGTAAGGCTTGGTTGGAAACTGGGGGTGCGAGGCAGCTTTCCTAAGTTATCTGGACTGGCTGGCCCATCCCTAAACGTCCTCACGTGGGAATGGTGAAGGTTTCATGCATGAACACGAGCGCTGCATCCACTCCTCCCTGCGGAGGACAGGAGCACGGGGCACTCACCATTTGTTTGCATAGAAGGTGCAAGATTTCAGCAAGCAAGACGCCGGCTCTTCCCACAGGAAGCAAGGGTTTGCTAAATTCTCTAGAATGAAAGAAAAACAGGTGTTTTCCCATTGTAATTCGTATTTGGAATGCAAATCCAGGAGTAGTGATCAAACTGAGGGAGGAAATCACCTTTAATTTCTGCCAGGGAGGAAGGATTTGATTAATCTAGCACTGCTGATAAAACATTTAGTGATGCAGTGACCTTGTCACAACAGGGCTAATTACAAAGACTTTAATTTTACATTAAAAAATATGTTATATTTATGTCAAATCCACTCATTTTTGTGGGATGCTGCACTTGGGTAGAGGGAAAAGACTGTTATTTTCTTAATATACTGGCAATAGAAATAGTGACCATTCAACTGGATCACAGTTAATCCCCAAATATGTAAGGACATACAGAAAATACAGGAATTGTAGTCCAGCAAATGGTTTCTGGTCCTGCAGACAAGGTTTTGTGCCCATTTAAGGCAGTGCCCAGGTGGTAGAGACATGGAATCCCATAGTTTGGGCAGGGACGCCTTCCACTATCCCAGGTTGCTCCAAGCCCCATCCAGCCTGGCCTTGAACACCTCCAGGGATGAGGCAGCCACAGCTGCTCTGGGCAAACTGTGCCATGGCCTCCCCACCCTCACAGAGGGGAATTTATTCCAAATATCCCACCTAGCCCAGCCCTCCTTCAGTTACCCTCTGAGCTACACAGCCCCTCTGCAATACCTCACTCTCTGCAAGTCTAATTCCCAGAGCTTCTGTGCTCCCAAATGGCTCCACTCTGCAGCTCTGAGGTATTTTTAAGCTCAGCTGGAACCAACAGCAGACTTATGGATAAAACCCTTCTCCAAGGGTGAAAGCACCAAGCTCCCTTCCCAGCAGAGATCTCAGGCTGGTGTGGGCCCCCAAGGATGTGCAACAGCTCTCCTGGGGGAGCTGAGCCTCCAGCACTGCTCATCCTTCACCTACTGATGGGAACCATGCTGAGAAAACACTACAGGCACAGCTGGGAAGGCATCACTTACTGTATAAGTTCTCTCATAGAGATTCCTCCTTCTTTTAACATGGGGGTCACCAACTCAGCCAGGTACAGCCAGATATGGGGTATATCTATGGCCATGTCATCCGCCATCTCCAGGGTCTCGGAAAAACTTCAGGAGGAGGAAAAAACATCAAGTATTAAGTACAATGTAGTTGGAGACATTTCCTTCAAAGAAATCTGCACTTTAAAAATATTTTGTAACATAAAAGAGGAGTGAAGAGAGAGAGGAGTGAGGAGAATCATGAAGGTAACAAAAAACCTATTGCCATTTTATGCTTTTGGTACTTCCAAACTATCAAGACTGAATTTCTCCATGCAGTAACAATGAGAATATGTGGAAAAGACACCACCTTTTGTAGATCCAACAGGTACATCCAGGAAACCTCCAGTTATAATAATTCTTATATCCCAGTACCAAATCACTTGCTAAACAGTAACATCTACAAAACTAAAAAGCTTTTTTGTCTATATATAGACCATCAAGTAAATGAAAGCTTCTTAAAAATAGCCAAACATTTAGAAAAGAGGGTTAATCCTAACAGAATTCCAAATGCAAGGTAAGCAGTGAAATGTCTGTAAGAACTCAGTTCAGCAGAGAAGAGTTTCTATCTGCAACAGGAATTATAGGACTGCTCCCCACTGATATACTTTCCAGAATGGCTCAAAACTCTTCTTTCCCATGAAACCTTTAAAGGTGACTTCACTTCCCATGCCTGGGAGATGGTAATTTTTCTGCTCTCCTGCCAGTTTCTATCATGGTTTGTTTCTCCCTGAAAACCTTGAAAAGTCCAGTGTCCTGTTTAATGACTATAAATCCACATTTTTTTCTTATGTTTCAAACCAGGAACCATTTCCTTTGCTTTATTCTTTGCAACCTCTGCTGCTCCTCCATCCTTTCTGCCAGAAATTGTTTTCCTGTTGTACATCTCCCCAGCCGTGGGCTGTGACCAGTGCTCATCCTGTGATCCCTCATTAGACTTCTCCTGTGTCAGGAGGTGAGGTGGTTTCTGGTGTTCTCCTCAGCACCCACTGAACACCACTTGCCCTTTCCATCGCCTTCAGGAGTTGTTTCACATTGTTTATGTCACATTCAGAGCACAGATCCCAATACTTCATCAAGATCCACTTATCCAAATTCCAGGAAGCTCAAGAACAGCTTTAATCAGAATACATTTTGGATGTGTATCACCTCAAACAAGTCCCTCTGACCATCAGTGCTGTGTGGACACAAGAGTATTTCCTGTGGATTTAGATTTTGTCAGCTGTTCCATACAGTTTTGAGCTCAGGCTGCCTAAACCTTTCCTGTGAGCTGGAAGAAGCTCAGGGACAGACACGGGCACAGGGAATTTCCTGTCGGAGCGGTCGGTGGTACCACAATGACAGGGACTCAGATTAAAGCCAGACAGAGCCAATTCCTCAGAAACTCAGAATACTCCATCAGCTCCTTCACTGCTCCATTTGTGCCTATCCCTGTTTTATCCCTCCTGCTCTGCATCCCAGCGAGGACTGAGTGCCACCAGGCACCTCCATGGGAACAGGGATTGTTTTAGGACTGGACACCACAAAATTCAGGGAGCTGAAATGAGCCAGAATCCAAAACTCTCTCAGCAGATCCAACTCATCTGCTGTGTGTTCTCCTCCTCAGCCTCTCGAGGGTTCAGCCCTCCAGCTGAGGTGTCCTGGGAAATGGCATGGTGTGGGTGAAGCCTTCTTCCCAGTGGGACAGAGGCTGAGGATCTGCGTGCACAGGAGCTCAGAGCTCCCAGGTACTGATGTTGTGTGAAGGATTCTGACTGCCTCCTCTTCCAGCTACGTTCAGGGATTTGCAAAAGGCAAACAGGAAGAAATGCAGCACAGAACAGGGATCTGAGCACACATGTTTAAACAGACACCTACAGATCTGCTTCAAAATAAAAGCTGATATAAATATGAACGTATTTATATTCACTAAAGCATCTGAAACACTTTAAAATATATTACAATAATAATATTCCTTATAAATACACCCAGATGATACAGTCCTTCCAAAAGAATGCGTGGAGAGGGCAGTATACCAAAACAAGGTGGAAGATCATTTCTCTGCAGCACAGCATCCATTTGCAAGAAACACTGAGGAAAACAATCTATGGATTCTCCGTGCAGAATACCAACCCCTTGAAGAAATCCTGCTTGCTCAGCTTTCCTGAGTGCACCAGCTGATGTAACAACTGGCCCATGTGATCCCTGGTGATCTGACTCCGCTCCAGCGTGGACTCCACGCCCACGCGCACGAACACGGGCAGCAGGCTCTGGGCACTCAGCTCCTCCACGCACTGCATGGCCTCCTGTGGAATGACACACAGCAGTCACCCCCAGCTGAAAAGCAGCAAACATGTGGCACAAGAGTATTTCCTACTGCAACACCAGGGATTTTTGGTGAAATGAGGATTTAGTGAGGCTGCCAGGCAAAGTGCTGAATTAGGCTGTTGAACCTCATCACATAATAATAACAAAAACAATAGTAGTAGCAATAATGGAATTTATACCACTCAGGCAACAATTTTTAAAATACACAATCACATTCCAGGGCTGCTTGGTGAAATGGCAGGAGTTATCTTCTGGATGCCACCAAAACACTGGTTACTACATTGAACAGCAAGTCAAAAAAAGGGTATCAGATCAGATTTGTTACTGATCTGACCTGGCACAAATGCCTGTGTTACAAACCCACAGCCCATCAAGAAGCAGAAAATAGCTCCCACTTTCTAAAGCTCCCACTTTCTGACTTGAGCATTCTGGAACCTAAACAAAGAAACACTCAGAGACTTTGAGAGCAGCTCTCAAAGTCCCACATCAAAAATCTGCACTACCATCACAAGGACCTTCCAGTGACCTCCTGAGCCACAGATCACAGTGGCCTTCCTGACCACAGGCACCTGCTCTGTGACCAGTTATGCCTTGAGTTACCAAGACCTGGCAGCCCCAGATGTGTTTCCCCAGGCCCTGCAGGGCTCTTTCCTGCAGGTCAGGAGCCCGGGGTCCCGGCCTGCGTGCTTGGGTTGGAGCTCATCAGAGGATCCTACTGTCCTGGGACACACAGGGAACCCTGCTGGCCAACCCTGCTGTCACCAGGGTCACAGCTCAGCAGTTTGAGCTCATGGTCAGGTCACACTCTGAGGACCAAACCCCTGCAAGGGGCTGTTCCTCAGCTCTATACAGCAGGAGCTCACTCACGGGTGGCTGCAGGAACACGAGTTTAGGCAGTCAGAGCTTTGCTGCGCCTGAAGAGCACCAAGAATCCCCCAGTCCCAAGTAATTCCTGATGCAAACAACCTGCCTCAATTCCATGGACTTTTAAGCAGCCCTGCCCTGTCTGATGCAATTCAGCTCCATTTCCAGCCAGCCACAGAAATACATTGCTGTATTTGCAAACAGGGAACTGAAGAGGTCCCTTCATCACAGGCATCCAGGGGAGCCTTTGGAGTCCATCCTAAGCAGGAAAAAGAGCAGAGACTCCTTGGCTCACCAGCCCCTGGGTCCCAGGCCAGCTCACTGCCAATCAGAGCAAGGTTTTTCCTCTCCAAACCAAGTATTTAATAATTTATCCCAATAACTAGATGTGAACTCTAAACAATCCATCATGAGAATATTCCTCTTTCCAATTATTAATTGGAAGTCCAATGAAATGGAAGCAGCAACTCTGCTTCTAGGGTGCCAAACCAGCAACTCCCAAGTGCTGCCATTTCAAACTTGGCAGGTTTGAAAATTTATTTCAGTGAAAGATCAAATGAAGCAGCTTTGCAGCCAATGTAACACTTCTTGCAAACTCCCTGGACGAGCTAAAAAACCCATTTACAAGGGAAACAAAATTTCAACCTTTTAACGAGGAAGTGATGACAGCTGCTCAGTAATTTCCAATGTTTATTAAAAATCCTCTGGAGTGTTTTGTTCAATATTTAGTATTGCTTTATCTGCCTCCAGATCAGAACAGCACATGCTTTGATAACTAAATGAAAACCTCTGTTTATTTTCCCACTAGCTTTTCTGCTTCCAAAATTGCTGGTATTATGGAGCTGCTCAGTGATTCATGACAGATACACATCCATCTTGCTACTTAAAACACACAGACTGGGCTATTTTTCCTATTACCAGCAGGGCAGAAAACAAGCTTGGGAGACAACTGTCCTGAAAGTGCCCCTGGAGCTGCTGCTGCTGCTGAGTTCTGTCTGGCCCTGCTGCCTCTGTGTGGGCTGGGTGCTCACAGAGACACAACCTGGAGAGAAATCACTGCTGCCCCTCAGGGCTGTCTGTTAAGTGAGGCTTTCATCTTGCTTACCTTAAAATCATTAATATGCAAGAACTCATCAATGATAGATTTGCATTTTCTCTCTATTTCCTCTTCTGATAGCGAAGGCTTTTCTTGCACTGGAGCTGGGGGAACTTCTGGCTTGGCTGGTGGAAATACAACAACAAAAAATGTTTGGAAAAGGAAAATCAGCATTTTAGAGATGACATTTTGAGAACAGAAGTCACTAGGGCAGGTGTGTCCCCTGTCCCCTCCTCAGGCACAAGGTAGTTCTTTGATGGGGTTTGGAGAAACCTGGGAGAGGTGGAAGGTGTCCCTGCCCACAGCAGGGGG
>VYZP01005677.1:1149-29029 GCA_013400635.1 Hypocryptadius cinnamomeus
GTATCAAGACTGCTAAAGTCTAAAGTTTGTCACAGGAAAGTTAACACTTGCCAGTAGAAAGCATCAACTATGTGGTTTATTTACCACCTACATTATATGACTTCTACACATACAGAGCAAGCTGCCATGTTTGCCATTTTCAGCACAGCAGAAGTCAGGAAACTACAAATTACCGTTTATTCTCTGGGTCCCGGGCCACCATGACAAAGGTTGCATCTAACACAGGGCTGTAATCACCATCATGTAGCTAAAAGAGAGAGGGAAAAATACATTACTGAACTCTAAAATTGGAAATGTGCTTAGCAAGCTATTTAGTTGTCATAAACTATTCAATCATACTGTTAATTCTGCTTACTTTCACATTCTGTCATTCCTTCCAACACCTCTCACAATCGGTCAAAGATAAAGAAAACTAATTATTACTAATTATTACTAATTATTACTAATTGTTACTAATTAAATTACTAATTATTACTAATTAAAACTTTCATTTCAGGAATTCTGCAATGTAAACATTTACCAGAGAATGCTTATTACAACTTTGAGCAGGGACAGGAGGGAATCAACAGTCATTGAAAAAGGACCCACTTAACCTTTACTCTGAGAAATGCCATAGCTTTTTTTTTATATATACCACTAATTGCCACTAATGCCAGCACTATAAGGAGTTCAGAACAAGCAGGTGTAACATCACCTTCTACATCAGAGACTTTACTTAAGGAGAACAATTGAATTTTAAAAATATACCTGTTTATCTGAATTATCATAGAATCGCAGAATGATTTGGGTTTGAAGGAACCTTAAAGACATCCTGTTCCAATCCCCCTGCCATGGGCAGGGACATCTTCCAAGATCAGGTGGCTCAAAGCCCCATCTAACCCAGCCTTGAACACTTCCAGGGATGAGACATCTCTACTACTCTGGGCAACCTGTTCCAGTACCTCACTGTCCTCACAGTAAATAATTTCTTCCCACTATCTCACCTAAACCCATTCTCTCAGTCTGAAGCCATCCCCCCTCGTCCTGTCACTATATGCTCTTGTAAATTCCCCCTGAAGCACCTCAAGCCTGTCATAAGATGGAGAGAAGTCACAGCAACTAACCTGCAGCATGTGCATCCTCACTTCCATGGAGGTCTTCCCAACCCAAGAAACATTGCCTGTGAATTTGATGTCACAGTCTGGCTGTATAATCTTCTGGCACAAATCTACAAGACAAACATTAGGGGTTACTGGAGACAGGTCACTCATAACTAATACTAGACAGGCCAGATTTCCTAGGACCTTTATGTGATCTGAAAGTGGCAACACACACAAAGACAACCCAGAAAAGACAGTTGTTGCAGGGACCACACTGCTTGTCTGCAGTTTCTGCCTCTGCAGACTTTTGAAGCCAGAACAGGAGTAGGAAGCAGGCACAAAAGTGGACAGCAGACCGAAAGGAGTGTTCAGCAGAACAGGCAACACAAGCAAGGTCCAACTCACCAGAACAAACACTGTTCAATAACGAAGCTAAGAATCTGCACACCAAAACACAAAAGTGCAGGAACCAAAAGTTGCATTTTGAGGGGAAATGACATGAAATGCTGAAAAGCATCTACAGGATCCTCTTCCCATCTCTTGTCAACAAAAGCCAGAAAACTTCAAAGCTAAAACAAGACGAAGAAAACTAAACAGGAGTGAAAAAGGTATCCTCAATAACAACCATAGGAAGGCAATAGCTGATGAAAGAGTAAGACAAGCAGATTAAACTATTTTATTTACTAAATTGCCACTTACTGATTTTATCCACCAGAGCTGTAACTATGGATAAAGGAGACCTTTGCTGCATTTCCTGCTTGGTGTGAGTGTAGCAAATAAGAACTGTGAAGAGATCAAAAATGGAACCAGCTCTTTAACAAAAACGTAAGTGGAGCAGATCAAAGTCATCTTTGCAAAGCATAAGGGGTACCTGGAAAACACAAACTAAAGTATCCTACTATAGGAGAGCAGAGCTTCCACATCTTCATGTATGTAACACATGGGATTGCTATAAAGAAAACAGCAGCAGCGATCTCAGTTTTATGCATATTTACTTACTACAAAGATAAATTTAACTAAGCATTTTAAACCAGCTCATCACTTGACTTCCAATCCCACATAATCTCTTCACTCTACCTCTGCAGCTCCCTGTCTCAGACTCTCCTAGCTTCTATTTTGATTTCATGAAGGCTGTCCAAGGATACAGGCTGAGGACTTTTTAAATACTGATTCCTTTAAAGAGGTGGAGATTAAATAAACTGTGCCTTACAGGCACAAAACCATAGTCAGAGGTATTTATCACACTGCAATTACTACTAGCCAAACCACTATTTAAACTAATTAGCTCTGTTCATAGGAGCACATCCAAGTAAACAGACTCTTTGGAGTAATTCAAGGCTGCAAAGATATGTTTTTTTCCTAGTGTTCATGTAATTTTCACTCAACACAGATCTTCATTATCAAAAGTATCTGTCTTGTACTTACTGAGATAAGAGAGAAGGAATCCCCATATTGGCCATATACTTCAGAGTTGGACTTAACGATCCTTGTGGGGCCCTTCTAAACCTGAATATTCTGTGATCTGTAAGATCTTTATCCTTCCAAGTAATCCTTTAAAGGTCTGGAAGATCTTTATCCTTCCAAGTAATCTAAGGTTTTTTCCCTATGTTTACTGAAGTCACAATTCTAAAACCTGTTAAGCCTATCAATTTATTGTATCAATATGACCACACTGAATATTATTAAATTGGGACAGAATCTTGATTAACACAAAACAATACATCCCCAGTGGAACTGACTGAAGCTGAGTATGACTGCAAACAAAGTAAAGACATCCGGTGCTGTCACAGGAAAAAAAATAGATCTTCACAGATTTCTGGGGAAATTAAACATGTCACAGAATGAAAAACAGGCTCATCTCATCTAACAATGCAAGGTAGCCAACAGTTTGAAGTCTCCTTTTCTAACTTAGGACAGATATTGAAACCAGTATCTTCCACCTTCCAGGAAGAAATATCAGTCATGCAGCTATTTTGTCTATCTTCAATACACATGCATTCATTCATTCGTTTCTTTCTCTGCCTCCCTCAATTTTGTCCATCTGGACTCTCAGAAGGAACAGAAAAAATATGTTCTATTCACAACTTCCCCTTAATAAGTACTTAATTCTTTGTCAAAAACCTCCATCAAAAAGTTCCCAACCAGCTATGGAACAAGGATGAAGGAGGAAGTCACCTGGTGATGTTTTAAGAAAAAGTATCTCCCAGTTCTATTAACAACCTCACAGTTATTACACAAAAGATGATGAACTTCTCAAGACCACAAATAAATAAAAAGGAAAAAAAAACCCAAAAAACCCAAACACTAACCCATTAAATAACTGAGTTGGTTTTACCCTTAACAACAATTTGCAGAACCCAAGAACATACACCAATTGTTTTTAATTTGTTCTCAATGGATACATTATATGCTTTGCAGATTATACTCTCTTCTCCCCAAAAGGAAGATAAAGATATTTGCATTTCATTAACTGTTGGTGTTTGTGGCAGTTTTGGTTGAGATTTTTTTTGCAATTAAAAAAAATCGTAAGTTTTCATTTTTAATATGTACTCCACAAATTTTCTCTGAGTTCACACTCAATGCAAATTCATAATCTAGGGTCACTTTTCAGTAAATAAAAAGTAGCTGGTCCTTTAAAAATCTGACAGAGGCAGGAAGCTGAACGATTTTGCTTCCTGCTTTTTTTCCTCCTTTGCTTCTGTTCTTTATCATCCTTCCTTCTCTTTCAGTACCAGTGTCTTCTTTTTTTCCCTCCCTTCTGAGATGGCAGAATTATGGGTTTCCCTCCAAGGCCCTACCTACCATGTCATACCAACCAGTGCTCAGCAGTAACCAAACTCACTTTGTGCAGCCTCTACAAGGGCATAGATACATACCTCCTAAACTGTCAAGATCTTCAAGTATCCTTCCAAACCTGCAACATAGGAGGTGACAATTAAATGCTTACATACATGGCAAACAGAAGTTAACAGTTTCCTGTAGGTGTAACATGGTTGCTTTGTTACCTTACACTGTTGTGTACATTCAGATATTTTTCTCTTATTTCAGGCTGACTTCCTAGAGGCAGAATAACTTCCAAGTAGCTATCCTTCATTCTCCTAGGAGGGAGATCTTCCTGCCGTTTTGCCAGTAAAGTATGGAGAGCTTTTCTTTCTTGCATTGCTTGCACATGATCCCTGGTAAGAAAAAAACCTTTATTCTGAAGAGAACTGAAACCCTAACTAAAAGATGTCACATCAATGATTATTGAAGTTAAAACCAAAAAGTAGTAGATATAGGAAGACACAGTGAGAGTGCCTTGAAAATAAAGTGAAATGCACAAAATGAGAGATGCTAAGCAAGACTACTGCAGAAATCTCTTCGTTTGTGTACAAGTGGCAAGCACATACTTCACACTAATGAAATGAACAAGATGCATCTAATTCTGAATGTTACCAAAATAATTTCCCTTGAAAATAACAGATCACACATAATTTAACCTATGAGGTTTTGTGCATATTCCAGAGCTACAGTACCACACATCTTCCACACTGCCAATTTTAAAGGACTGACCATCAATTGACAATCTCTCCCAGAAGTAAGGTAGATGCACAGTGTTGGCTACCACTAATGACAAGTGAACTAATCTGCTAAGACCTTGTCATCATCCACAGGTGAGTTCCCCCTTTGCAGCATCACTTCTAAGAGCAAGCTAAAAGATAAAGGAAACTGACTGAATTTTCTTTCTCTCTTCCTATATCATAAATTATAGAAAGTTACAGAAAGTAATAACACAGAAAAGGGAGAACAATTCCTTCAGAGTTGCTTTTCCAGCACCACCAACTCAGAGGGGCTGCAACTCTCACAATGCAGAAGGGGCCAGCTTACTGTCACTTCTTTCCAATCTACCATGTTGATTCCTTGCACTGGTATCTACAAGATGTAACAGTCTTGCCCAACACACTCTTACCTGTTTCAAAGTTCCCTCCCCTTTACAGTGGAACCTGACTGAATAAAGCAAGTAATTCATAACATTCCTAGAATCAATACCCATCTATTAAAAACCTAAGGGTTAAACATGCAGCAGTTCTGGTATAAAGCCAAGCAGTAAGCAAAAATATGGATCCATTTCATAAAGCAAGAGAATGCATAAAACACTAAGCAACCAAACTTAATGGTAAATTTCCAGATGTGTGCCATTCCTTCAAGTTGTGCTTGCTGCATTGCTGAGATTTCAGTGACATTGTGTTTAACAAAATCAATTTAAAAAAAAAAAAAAGAAGAAGAAAAAATAAAGAAAACAACTGAAAACCTTTTCACCAAAAAGAAATTTTATCTTAAGTTTTGACTTTGGATGAATTCTGGATATTAGCCACTTAATATGAAGGCTAACTTGGCTGAGTATTACTTCAGAAAATCAAGCTTCAACATATTTATATTACCTCTTTTCTGTTTAATAAGCTTTGGGGAAATGCAAATAATCCATGATCAAAGAGAGTGAAAGTCAAGCAGAAAACTTCAGTTAGTTTCATTTGTTTGTTTGTTTTAAACATGAGATGTGGTTTATCTCATCTGGGAAACACGATTACCATGCAGTTTAGAGGAAACAGAAAGATAACAGTCTTCTGCAGAGGGTTAATGTTTAAAGTTATGCATAAATAGAAATGAAATATTACTCGATGACTAAAGAAAGATGCAAGGTCCAAGATGATGCATCTTAACGCTTTTTAAGAAAGTTTTTTCCAAGTTTTTTCAGTGAAAGGCTTAAAAGAAATTAATCAGAAAGTAAATCAGAAATTTGTCTACAAACATAAAGAAACCTAACAATAAAAATTTAGCTATATTCTGTTTTCACCAGCTCCATCCTGGCTCCTCTGAGGTCAGCAGCAGAATTTTTCTTGACTTCTACTTCAGAATGTGTTCTTCAATATGCAGAAGTATTAGGCTCAAAGCAGTAACATTTTTCAACAGACAAATACTGTTACACACAGCAGTACTACTCATACAGTAACAACAATTCATCTAAATATTAACTAGCACCTGCCCTAAACATCCTGAGTAATGTTATATATTTCTGAAATAGCCACAACTCCATCTAAACTATATGTAACATTAAACAGATTAATAGTTTTAACTACAAGTACAAAAATAGAATAAACACACAAGCAAGATATTTCTTTTTCGTAACAAATACAAAATGCCACTGGCCTTCACAAGAGAAATCATGAACCAAAGTCTCCTTTTAGCAAAATCAATGGTTAAAGATGTTCCTCCAACATGCATTCCTCCTCTCTCCCAGCATTCCAGATATGTGTACATCAGTCCTTCCTCAGCTCCCTTTTCAGGATCCCTATCTAGCTGTTCCTCAGATTTGTCCTCTTCAGTCATTCTGTGACCTAACTCAGTTAAATTCCCAGCTGTTCAGTCTCCACATGTATCAACTCTTTGTCACTCTATTTTTAAAGTGGGCTCTCAAAGGCTACACAATCCATGTCCACCAAACCTCTCTGTATTTAACCTGTCATTCTCAAGCACTCCCACCTGTGGTCTCCCTGGCTTTACTTCTTCACGGTAGCTGAAGGATTCATTAATCTGCAAACCATTTCTGCTGCATTTTGTACAGCACGAGAGAAGTCTAAGCCTGTCTAAGAAAAGTCATAGCACTGTCTAAGAAAAACACTGCTGTGGTGATCCTGCCCTCAGTCTGCTCTCCCTCCCAGGATGGGAGCAGTGGGGGAAAAAAATAGATGGAAGATCAGACTTGACCAGAGCCCTCTAAAACCTCGATTTTTGAATGGCATTTCCATATGGCATTGTTCCTCCTCAACCATTCAGGGATATGGGAAAGGCTTTTTCATAAACAATTTCTAGAGCCCTTTCTAGCTGACTTGGTGAAAAGCTCAAGCCCCCTCATGTTTAGATACTACTCTTACTAAGCAAAAATCAGGTTCCCAGATTCAGGCATTTTTATTAGAATGCCTGAAGTTGTGTTTAGATAAACTGAGTCAGAAGGCCTGGATACATCAGACACTTCACCCAGGCACCCCTCTCTTCGTTTCCCTATCACTGCACAAAGTGGGGAAAAAGAGCTCAACAAACACAGCCAAAATTAACAAAAAACATGGAACCAACCAAACTGCAATGCAAACTCCAGACTGCTAAATTGATTTTTCCAGACTGTAACAGCGAGGGTTACAGTCAACTCTGGCTTATTCAATGTAATGGAGGGGGAGGAAAGTAACTTGAATAGAGCCAAACCAGCAATTATTTAAAGTATATGTAAATTAATAAAAAATTAAGTTAGGGCAGACAAAGGAAATGCTCAAGGTGCTCCTCATTAAGGAGACCTGGACCTCAAGCTGACAATTTTCCAAAGAGACACAGGTGCCATTCAGAACACAGCCTGTACAGAGAACACTGTGTACTGTTCAGTACACAGTGGACAAGCTCAGCTACCTCTGAATCCAGTGCAGGATAAATCCACTATGTAGGCAATCCATCTGGAGATAAGTCAGGAGGTAACAGCAGAGCAGCATTGACAGCCAGACTCTACAGCTCCTAACTCCCACTAGATTTAAAGCTTGTAAGACATCTTGTAAGCACCAAGATCAGATATTTTGTTTCTACCAGAGAAATCTTAGAAATTTGCGATCCACAAAGTATCAATTCAGAAGCTTTGGTTCAATTACCTTTGGTGGGATCTTTGACTTCCCCTGACAGCAAGCTAACTATTGCTAACTTCTACTACCACAACCCTGAGCTCCACTTGGATTCACAAATGAAGTAAAATACATGTAATGCACACTGTACCTCCAGTTGGTAGATGCTCCCACTATATCCCTCAATTTGCTCCGCACTGGAAAAAAAAAAATCAAAGCAAATCAAGCTTAGTTTGCAAGTGATAAACATGAGGTTGCCTGGCGTTAAAGGCACAGTCCTCATCCCAGAACAGGAGGATTAAATTCATGCAAATAGGAGCTCAGAAATGAAAGTTTGGCCAAATTCACTGCTGCTGTTAGTAGGCATATCACAGTAATGGGCTGAGTAACATGATGCCATAGCTTATTGCATATAGTCAACAAAGAGGGTTTGTTAGTGCAATCAGTCACCTCCAGTGCTAATTAACAGCTGAAAGACAGCATGGACCAAGATGACATTGGGGAATTTTGATGTGAAAATATGAAGCCTAAACACAAACTGTGGTGATAACACAAATCAGAAAGTCATAAAAGAACATAAAAGAGAACAGTGCAGCTGGGAAATGGAATGAGGAGAATACCAATTAAATAATCCCACCCATGAAGACAGGCAGTATCAGCAGACTGGTTCTTGCCAGCAGGGTTTCATAGCCCAAATTTTTAGCAGTCTGAAAGAATACAGTGTTAAGACACTGAAGACAGGCCTGTACAATTTATTCTCGCCGTTTGCAGTCTTAGAGTTAATAGTAGTTCTGCACAAGTTTTTCCTAAGTGTCAAGAATAATCTACATAGGCCTCTTCTCTACTCTTTCTCAGATAAGACTATTAAGTGTGCTAAGGTCCCATCAAATTTACCAAACTACTCCATGGCTGGTGAATGTTGGCTATTTGGAAACATCTGAAAACAAGCAGCAACAATTCCCAAGCTCAGAATAGATGCTGAGGATTGCATAGAAGGGATCCCTTGCTTATAGACAAAGATCTTTTGTACCAGGAGGTTCAAATGTTAGGGACACATCAAGGAAGAGCAACTAAATAGTATGTAGAATTTCATGGTGAAATTGAAAGAGGCTGCTGGTGAGTCACAAGCTGATTCTTTATCAGGCTTGGCCTTTCTCAAACTAAATGCCTGGTCAGAGTACTCACAGTGATCAGCAAGCTGGCCTATAAACCCTGGAGGAGCCTAGCTGAATTCCTAGGATTTAAATCACATTCCCTCTCTCAGCCAGCTCTGCTCAGCTCTGCTCCCCTCCTCCTCAGTCACTTCAGCTTCTGCCCAAGTCCCCCCACACCACCACTACTGCTATACCCCAAACCTCCCCTCCCCTTCCCTGCTCCTTCCCCTGCAGCACCCTCAGCCCCTGTCCCTACACTCCCAGCCTGTTTCTGCTCTGCCTGCCTGCTAGAGAAGCACCAGCCTGAGCTAGAGGCAGGAAAGGGAATGACTGCAGCCAGCACATGGATCAGTGACTCACCAACAGCCAGCAAACACCAGCATCCACACCTGACCCCAGCACCAGCTCTGGCACCCTAACAAATCTCTGATTTGGAAGCCAATTTTCACAAATTTTGTGAAAATATGTTTGTCTTTGAGACTGGTGTCTCATCTGATATCAACAAAAGGTTCTGGAAGATGAGAAAGACAAGAAGATAGGCAGAAAAAGACAAAAAAATAGATTGCTTAGGCCTAATTTCTTTACAAAATTAGGCTAAAAATATGTTTTGAAATTAGAAGACTTCTACTACTAATTCTAAGAAGAAAAAAATTTCAAGAAAAGAACCTGATTGAAAATCTTGAGAGTTGATTTCTTTTGGAAACAGGGAAGGTCTGATTCCTTTTTCCTTAAGCAGCAGCAGGCTTGCTTACAGAATAGGTATTACTTTCTTGTTACTCATACTCCACCTGTGAAGCTGCCATAGTATGCACTTGATCAATACAGCGTTAGCAGAAACACTGTTACAGCTTCTAGAACACAACACCTCAATTTTTCAACAGTGTGCAGACTGTGCTGGGATGAACAGGGAAAAAACAGCACTTTCTCTTTGTTTAAACTAAATTAATCTTCCTTTTCATCTCTAAAGAGGTAAAAAGCTCTGAAAAAAATCTCAGGTCCAAACCTGCAAAAATGTATACAAGCTGTTAGTCCCATTTAATACATCAGATTTCAGTTTTAGGCATAAAAATAAATATTTTCCAGGCTGAGAACACATTAAAATTTTTATCTTAGCATTAAAAGGGACAAAGTGTAAAGCATTTCTAAACGTTGTCAAGCCAAATCTAGTCCATTTTACCATTCATAAGTACATGGTTTTTAACTTTTTCCTTTTTTTCCTCCTGGGAAGACTATCCCACTCTTCTAGATACTGGAAATTTAAGTAAGTAACAACAGAAATTTAAGTAAGAAAATTAAGCACAAAAATCTGTAAGCTATTTCCTTTCTTATCTGGAAAATGTCTTAAGTGTGTAAAGCAGTTATAGCAAATGGGACCTCTCCATCATGCTCACATAGCCTATTGCACAGCATCTCCTAAACTGGCATCACTGGATCATCAATGCCAGAGCAGCAGGGTCTGAGTTTATTTGCACTGTGCTGTGGAAAAGGACACGAGGAGGGCAGCTGGACAAGACCACTGCATTCACCTCCACCAGTGAGATCCACGCCCCTCGTGCTGATGCCTCCCCAGCTGCATCCAGGTTCAGGAAGACCATCAGCTTTGGAACAGAGTTTGCTCTGGACTTAGGTGGAGGATGCAGATTCAAATGTCTAAAATGAAGCCAAGTACTGCAGGAGCTGCTGCTGTGAGGGATTTTGTATCCCACAAGCCTCTTAGAAACGTTTTATCCAGCACTGTAGACAGAGTGTGCTGACAGAGATTTAGTGCAACACTGCCACAATTAAGACCAGGGCCATTCAACACAGGCAAAGGGGCTTTAAGCAAGGCAACAGAGAAGAATAACAACACTTCATTTTTCATCAATGCTAAAGTAAGGAAAAACAGTAGCTGAGTAAGTTTAGTGTAATAGCAAATATTTTAATATGTACAAATTACCCCAACACACCATTATTCACATGAATGGGTGACTGTCCTGTGGAGTACAAAACACAGGTTAGATTAACAATGAAAAGAAACAATGCAATTCACATCCACTGAGGAGTTACTTGATTATTCTACCTGCTTCAGTACTGTTTAGGCAGATGTTTCTTAATTTTAGTAACTGCAGGCAATCTATCCTTGCCTGATTTATAGTCAGTGTCCTTTTGTTTTCAACTCAATTTGTCCTTTCCTTTCAAGCCAGCTTTCCAGTTCCCTGTCCACTGACTCTGTGTGGTATCTGCTTGCAGTGTAATCCCAAACAGTTCTTCAAACTCAGGGCTACCATATACTGTTGACAAACAGTGTTAACTTTGGAAAGACGATCTGTAGCATTTTTCAGGAAGTGGGATAAGTTTTTTCGGAGGAAAATCCCAAAGTCCTGCTTTGGGAGAGCCAATGGAAATAGTGAGGGCATTCACAATGGGAACCCAAAATTGTGAAAAGAAGCATGTGAAAAACTAGTAAGAAAAAGTATTTGGTGGATACCAAATTGAAAGTATAGTTTACATAACAGTAGAATAGTTTCCATATCAACAAAACTTTGAACTTGAACAATTTTGAAACAGAATCTCAAATGTTTACATTTATTGTAGTCCACAAAATAGTAGTACTCCTTGGAGTACCAGGGTGGCCTCACTGTTTCCCTGTTTTTACTGGCCTTCCAGATGGCATCATTCTCAAATATTCAAATAAACAATCAGGGCAAGTTGCAAGGATGCAACATCATGTATCCTTGCTTCACTCCTTTAACCTCCTAAATTGCCATTTATTAACAACAACGAAAATAAGTTCTCTAACAACGAATAACTCTCATTTTCTCTTTTATTGGATAACCAGCAACTGTCGGTGTCTTCTGTTTAGAAAACAAAGGAAAAAAGAAAATCTCAGAAATAAGCAGAACACCATGAAGGAATCACTTGTACCTGGCTCCAGCCTTTTTCCTCCTGCCCTTTTCTCAGCACAAGGGATTAGAATGCAAGAAAACCTTTTTAAAAGCTTCTGAAACAGCAGCATTACGGTTACTAATATTAGAGCACTGAAACAAACTTTCAACACAAAGCTCTATTGACAAGAGCAATTTCACAAGGCAATGCTGCTGATCTGATTAAAAGATTTCTACAAGTTTGCAAAATTACCAGGATTGACAGATTAAAAGTTCTGTACGGTATTATTTCCACTAAATTCCCCATATCTTGGCCATTCTCTCCAGTCTCATTTTACCTATCTGCACTACATGGACTTTCTATCAAGACCCAAGCTGAGCAGCAGTTATCCTGCCAGAAAAGAACCAAGTTCTGCCAAGGCTGAAGAAGCAGAAGAGCTTCTAAATCTGCAGTTTCAATGATTGTGGATATTTGTGCCATTCACCTCCAAACACACAGTGATTTTCTGCTGCTTCCTGAACACTTCTACCATGAGCTAACAGACAAGGGCACGTTCATTATCCAAACCATACTAATAGATGAAGGGACACCACCTGAAAAAAATAAACTCCTCAGTAACATCATTACATCTTCCAGAGCACAGCCATCTACCTTACCTTCAGACATGTCAGGAAGCCCTGGGGAGGCACTGGTCCCAGAAGTGAGTGTCCTAGCCAGAACAGAAGGAAGCTTCCTCATGATGCACAACCTATAGGCAGAGCAGAAGAATTAATGTCATTAAAAATAATCCCATGAAAATAATTTAGGATTTAATTTTGGAATTATGTTGGTGACTTCAGAAACACCAGTCCTTATTTTCAGCTTGATTTTTAGAACTAGATACTATCAGTGCAACAGTTCCAAGACAGTTGAAATTCCAACTGACACCTTTTGTTATCTAAAAACAAGAAAGAAGAATGCTTCACTAGCAGTAATTGTTCTCTTCACTGACTATTCAGATGCCCCAAGACAACCAACTTAGACTCAACACCAGCTTCTACCCTGTAGCATCTTAACACAGATGGGGTCCATGTGCCTTCAGGAAACCATCCATGATCCTAACCATACACTTCTCCTGCACTTGGCTGGTGTGCATAGCAGTGGAAGGAGGAATATACCAAAAAGGATTTTACAAAGTCTCACAAGCAGTCCCATTCAGCTAAGCCTGGCTTTCTCCTCCATGGCTTAGTGCTGCAGCAACTCAAAAAAGCCTAAAGCGCAGGATATAAACCTCTTAGCCATTAAGCAAGAAGGAACAACCGTGACACCCTTCAGAGAATGTAATCCACCCACAATTCACTAAGTGTTCTACCAGGTAACTAGCCAGCACTACTCCTCTAGGCAAGCATAACTGTGGTAATAAAAAAACACACAGAGGGTGTATAAACCCCCTTGTGATAGTTCACAGCATCATCCTGACAAGGAATACGGATTGCTGATCCTTTAATTTTCTTCCTTTGGGACTGAGGTTCCACCTCAAAAAATGGAAAGGTGGCAGGTCCTCAGGCACCAACAGAAAAGCAAGGCCATTTACACATCTCTCTCTCTCTCCCCTTCATGTACATCTACACTATCTACACATATGTATCATGTACACACAAGTCTTCACTGTCTGCAGATACTCATGAAGGACTTAAAAGAGTAAACGGGAACACACACAGACACCAAAAAAAAAACCAAAAAAACAAAAAAAAACAAACAAACAAAAAAACTCTGAAGGCAGCGGAGTCCCGTATGCACCAGGAATGTCGTGAATGGCGATGGTGGAAAGCCTCTGCGAATGCTGCAGCCTCTGGGCTCGGTGTGTCACGGCACGGCCAGGAAACGCCTTCCCGGTACAGCCGCACCCCGCAGGGCCCGCTCACGCCCCGTGCCCCAGCCCGCCCCGGCGCCGCGCCCGAGGCCGCGCTGCCCGCGGCGCTGCTCAAAGTTTCGGGGTGCCCCGGCCTGGCCTCGCTCCGAGCCCCTCATGGCGGAGCGTGGCCCGGCCGCGGAGCGAGGGTCGGGGCACGGCCTCCCTGCCCAGGCCCGGGCCCGCCGGGGGCACCATCTCCCCCGGGCGCCATTCCCCACCCGCGCCGGAGGACGCGGGGGCCGCCTTACCGGGTGGGCAGCATGGTGCTCGCCGGGGCTGTCACCGCGGGGCCGCGCCTGCCCCAGCCACACGGTCCTCCCGCACCAGCGACTCGCGGCTCGCCGCACACAGAAGGGGCTCCGGGCCGCCCGCAGCTGGAAGCCCTCTCTCCACCGGGATCCCCGGGTGGCACCGCCCGGCCCCGGCTTGCCCCGTGTCCCTGTGGCAGCGCGGCCGCTCCCCGGGGCGGAGGTTGGGGCAGGACACCGTTAGTCGTCGGGCGGGCCCGGCAGAGCGGGCGGGCCCTGCCGGGACTTGCTCTTAATAAACATCGTTATTTTTTCTTTTTAATGCTCCGTTTTTTCACTGCGCCGTGAGGAAGGCGGGCTGGCGGAGCTCAGCTGGGCGCTGTTCCCGGAGCCTGAGGCGCGCCCAAAGGCGTCACACGGCCGTGGGGAACACGGCCCCGGCCCGTCACTTGGTGGCACTGCTAGGGAACGTAACAGAGCATCGGAATTTTCTAAGGAGAGGCTTAAAATCTTGAAGAGTGACGTTATCACCCTGTACAATTCCCTGAAAGCAGGGTGTAGCCAGGTGGGCGTCAGCCTCTTCTCCCAGGCAACCAGCGACAGGACGAGAGGACATCGTCTTACACCGCGGCAGGGGAGATTTAGGTTGGACATTATGCAGAGCGATTTCTTCACGGAAAGGGTGTTTAGACATTGGAATGGGCTGCCCAGGAAGGTTGCTGGAGTCACCGTCCCTAGAAGTGCTTAAGGAAAAACTGGGTGTGGCACTCAGTGCCGTGGTCTGCTTGGCATGTTGGTGCGCGGTCACAGGTTGGACTCGATAATCCCGGGTCTTTTCCAACCTAATTGATTTTGTGAAAATACAGCTGTGTTAAATAAGCTGTGTGCTTTGCACAGGCAAATAATCAACAAGTTCAATTAATCCGATTTTTTTTTATTCCTGGGAGCTGAAGAAACTTCGAGCAGTGACGACATGGGGCCTGCACTGGGGTGTGTGGCAGAGGGGCAGCCCTGGCTCTGCACCAAGACACCACAGAGCTCATAAGGACCAGAGCACTTGCCAAAATCGTGTGTGCACCTCCCGGGGACTGGGGTATATACACGTGTCCAGGTGCAGCCCGTGGCTTCCACACCAACCACAATGTTTGTGGCTCTCACTGGCCATTTCAGCTTGCCAGCAAAACAGTATATACAGGAGGCACAAGTTAGCAATGAAGTTGCTAAGCACACCTTGCTGAAGACTTAGCAAATGACCAGTGAGGTTGGATGAGGATATGAGAAAACATGTTCTGGCAAACACAAAGTACATTAACCAGAGTATTCATTACATGTAAGGGTAACACCTGAAAATTAGATGGTCTTTAAAGCCCCTTCCAACTAAACCATTCTGTGATTCCGTGAAAAAGCTGAGGGCGCTGTTGCAAAGCTTCTCGCTCATCTGGTCGTGGGAAAAAAGAATGTGGAAGCCTGGTATGCATGCGTGCTGAAAGTTCAAAAATCAAGGTGCCATGAAAAGAATCACCTCTAGGCAGTCCAGAAGACTGTGCAAAAGACAAAACTGTGACTGTGATACATAATAAAAATACCTACTCATTGTGCAAACCCCCCTTAGTTATAAGAAAAAAATTAGATTTCATAGGTTTCTTTTTAAGGCCTGAGATATTTCCCCCTGATTCAAGTAGACTGCAGCATCAGAGCCAAAGAGACTTCTATTGTATCCAGACACAATACTTCTACTCTATCCAAAACTGAGGCCTGGCTGGATTCTTTCCCAAGATTTATTTCTATAACTTTTAGACCCCACATCATTTACACACATAATATAGATGATTTTTGGATTCAGGCAGATAATTAGTTACGTCTAAATTCAAAATTCATGAAACTGCATAATTACAAATTGTAGAGAAGATGTATTAGCCTACAGGAATAGGGTTCTAATGATCTAAAATATGTTTTCAAAGATAATAAAGGAAAATGATGGTCCTTTTGTTACCAGCATATGGAAATTCATGTAGTTTTATCACATGAAACTGTTAATTTTGCCTTTTCCCTGAATTCTGAGCATTGCTCATGCAGTATTTATTTAGTATTTGTACTATTCTGACAGAGATTAATATTTTTTTCTATGTACAGCCTAGTGCTGATAAACTGTAATTTTAAGTGGCTTAAATAAAACATCAGAAGCAACTGTGAACTCATAAATATCCACACAAGGTCTAAGGATTAGGAAGAAAATGTTCAGTTGAAAACGATAAGAAAATCCCAAATGTCCAAAATCATGAAAAATTACAGGTCAACACTGAATATTAATTGCATTTTCTGTATTTTGCTCCAGAGATTTGACAGGACATACAACTTGGATTGAAATACTCGGAAAATTTATTAGCACAATCAAAAATCATTAACTCACTATATTTTAATGAGTAATAAGGAGTTTTTCTCCTTCTCCTCTTATTTATTACAAACAGAGAACCTCTGAGGCATGAGAGAGGCATTCATACAGGAATGCAAGGAATCCTAGTGAAGGAGGAAATAAAAAATTAAAACAGGGTAAGAGAGTTTGATTAGTTGAACAGTAAAGAAAGAAAGTTGGTGCCCACTTTGAGCCTTTCTGTCCACCCTCCAAGGAAAGAGAACATCAAAAAATTTAGATGCAAATAAAAACATGCTTTTGACACAAGTTCAGATGGGGTCCCATAACTGAATAAATTCTTCAGTTGCATGACCGTAAAAGGATCTGGGGGAACTGGCTTGGCTGTTTCCTGTATCTTCAGACTAGAAAAGCCCTCTATCTCTGGGCAGGATGTGGGGAAAACTTGCCTCAGTCACTACATAATGCTCAACATGCTTTTATTAACAGCTGTTTATAAAAGTTCCTGTTGCATGCTAAAAAAAGAAAATGCCACTTGCTATTTTTCACCAATTTTTCTGTTTCTCTTATGAATAATATTTAGGGACAAGATGCAGTAAGAATAATAGGAATTATGCACATTTTAAATAGTTCTAACCATTTTACCTTCTCAAACACCAAAGTCCAACCCTCTTGGAAATGCAGATGGATTCACAGTCAGCAGGTTCTGCATGGAAGAAGCTGCTGGGTGGTACAGAAGAGCTAATCCAGACTTCAGTGCATATTTCATTATAACAGATTATTTCAACATTGGTTTACCTTAAACACATTTGCTAGCCACCTGCCAGCACACATATTTTTACAATTTAAAAAAATGTTGATCCTTTTCAGGAGACTTGCCACTACTCATTCCTTGGAGAGAAGGGCAGATCAACAGGCTGTGACCACTGAAAGATAAAATCCAATCCCTGTGCAGGTCATTAAAGATTTCATCATTGGCCTCAGCTATGTCAAGATGACATGAAACCTGCTCAAAGACAAATGGACCTGAGATAAAAGGAAGAAGCCGTAAAACACATGCCCAACCAGTCTGATTAATTCACAAACTGAGTTCTTTTGGAAACTTTTTGTAAAATATTCTTACCATTCTTATTAAACTTACTTATTCTACTTATTGTTCCCTAATAATATATAACTGAGTAATTGTACTATAGTCTCTGAGATCTAGATATCTTAATTAGCTATTTTTAATTTTCCTCTTTTTTTCACTAAATTCTATGCATTTCCTATTGTTTCATTAAACTTTTTGACACATCATGAATTTTTTTTAGTATTTTTTCCTTCTGCCTTGTGAATTTGAAAGCTAAATCAAATTAACAGTATTATCTTGAGCAACACAATATCAGCATATTTCTGAGCAAATAAAAGCAGGACTTTCAAAAACAGTCAAGGGAGAAAATGTTTGGGTCTTTTTTTGCTGAGACTTCAACTTGTAAATCATGTGACTTTTCTGACTTGAGAAGAAAGAAACCAGGCGCTTTGTGTTCTTACACAGCAGTAGGTTTCCTGATAGTGTGACTTCCTCATTGTGAAATGCAAAACAGAGTTGAGACAACACAAAGGCTGTTGTCTCTCACAGAGACAGTATTTCCCATTTCTGATCCCAGTCTAATCATTTCTAGGGAATGAAAATATGTGTATTCATTAAAGCTATGTTGTTAAGCTGAGTCTGTTCTTTGGTAGTTTATTCAGATTCAGTCTCCCTACTAAACACCCTGTCCTGAGGGATTTCCAGACTCATAACCCATGAAATAAATTTTAACTTTTCTACTGCTTGCCACTGGCGGTTGCTTAGTGATATGGAAATGCTTCTGTTCTTCGGGCGTCTCTGTTCTTGCTCCAGTAGAGGGTAAAGTGAGCCAGTTAGGGTGTTTGCATAAATCCTAAATTACTCTCCCAGGCCTTCAGGCACTTTCCACTGTGTGCTAACACCAGCCATCTGAACACACACTTTGTACACATTTCTTTACACAATCCTCTTGCAGTGTCATGTTCCATGCTGGTCCCTCTGTTTGAGTGAAAGCCAACCTTGTAGCTTGTTAGACACATGGAAAAATGGGGGTGTGTTGTGAGAGTCAGCAGCATGACTGAGTGTCTTCCCATATCACAAACCACTCTTAAGTCAAATTAAGCTAAATGAAAGATAAAGAGCTCCTTTACAATATCTAAAAATGTACATGACAGTGGCACAGAAGAAGGTGAAAAGAAGACCACACATATGGCAAAGAGTTGCACTTCTCTGGGTGGCCCAGCTGTAGGTCCGTGGACCACACGGTCATTGAGATCATGATCCAGCTCATTCCTCAGCATACAGCAATATCTCTAGGTAATATCCAGAGGAAGCACAGGGCTGAGGATAATTCCTGCATCCTTTCATACTCCAAAGTCATGTTGTTGAGTCTACTGAGATGGAATTTTCCTCATCACGCCCACCTCTCTCCTCAATGACATCCATACATCCATCGGGATGGCGTCGGAGCCTCCCTTACGGCAGACTCCCGGCAGATCCCCCTGCTTTAAACCCACTCCTTCGTGCTTCTCCCAGCACAACCCCTTCCCCTCCAGTCAGGCGGGTTACGGTGCGTGTGCCAGCCTGGGAAACGTCCCAATCCCAAGGTTAAACTTCAGTGGTTTGAACCTTTCTCCGTAAGGACGCTCCTGCCCGGGGGCGTACCTGGGTGCTAGACACGCTCCCCCGCGCCCCGGGTGGATACGGATCACTGCCCCGCGTTTCCCGCAAACACCGAGGCTCTTTTTCCCTCTCTGCCCACAGCGGTGCACGAACTGCCCCCAACGCCGCCCCGCGCTCTGCGGCCAGGGCGGCGCCGCGGTCCCTAACACGGCGCCCGCGCAGGGAGAGCCCCGAGCTGAGGGCAAGTCGGGCTCTGTTCTCGGGGTCCCGCGGCAGGCGGTGCCGGGAGAAGCAGGGCCGGCGGTGCCGGGAGAAGCAGGCCGGCGGTGCCGGGGGTCCCTGAGGGCCGGTCCCGCCGCCCAGGGAGAGCCGCCGGGGTGTCGCCCTGCAGTGCCGCCCAGCCCCGCCAGGGAGCGCCACGCGCGGAGGGGGGAGCGGGGGAGGGGGGCCGAGTCACGAGACGGCCGCAGCTGTTGCTGGCAGGCCCGGGCAGCATTCCGGGGAGGGGCGCGGCCATTGGCTGAAGGCGAGCACCACGGGCTGGTAGGCGGGGAAGGCGGGGCGAGGACGTCTTTAAATATTGCGGCCGAGGTTAGGGGCTGCACTCTCCGGGCCGGGGAAGCAGTGGTAGCGAACCGGGACCGCCAGCAGNGCCAGCAGCGGAACGCCGCCGGGACATGCTCGCAGCCTGACTGACCGCAGGTGGCCGCCGCGCCCGGGACACGAATGAAGAAACAGCTGCTCCTCCTGTTCACACACCGGGGACTCGTCAGCCGAGGGGGCCGCAGGGGGAAGCGTCGCCGAAAATGGCCTCGTTCAGCATCCGCGCCGCGCGTCCCGAGGACTGTCCCGACCTGCTGCGACTGATCAAGGTGCGGGCGGGATGCGGGGCGGGGGGGCAGCGCTGCCCGGTGCCGGAGCAAAACAAGCTGTTGCGCAAGGGAGGGGGGGTGGGGAGAGGCCGCTCACATCCTCCTTCTCTTCCAGGAACTGGCGAAATACGAGGACATGGAGGACCAGGTGGTGCTAACTGAGAAAGGTACGGAGAGTGCAAGAGCTCATTCGGTGGGCGGCCGAGTGACAGCGCCTGTGGCTCAGGTGCGTGTGTATTCTGCTTTTCTAGAGCTGCTTGAGGATGGTTTTGGCGAGCACCCTTTCTACCACTGTCTGGTTGCAGAAGTGCCGAAAGACCAGTGGTCGTCTGAAGGTGAGGCTTCCTGATACTTATTTTTGGATGCTGAATACACAGAAGCATCATTTGCTTAATATTAATGATTGTAGATAAGGTTCCACCAGTGGACTGGGGTAGGAGGACTAGGTTAACTGGTGAAATTCAATAATGTATAGTGATACTCTGCTGAAGTGGTTGCTAATCCTGAAAGCATGAGAGATCAGGTATAACATAATGTGCTTGACTCCAATTATTAAATGGCTTTTCTTGTTTGACCCTGACTTACCTTTATGTAATTCTGTTGAATCACATTTTTTTCTTTAATTTGTCCCCAATCTTCAGGTTACAGTCTCTAGCTTCGCCATGTACATGGCCCTTCTGTGTACATGGATGGGCGGGGAGGTAACTAAAAGATCCGTTACACAATAAAGTAGATGATCATAATATGAGGTAAGGCCTACAGGGACAAGTGCTATTCCCAAACCTTTACCAAAGACACAGTAGATGGCAGAAACCTGTTTGCACGCTTCTCTTACAGTATGTGCAGAGTGTTATGGCAGATGTAGTTAAAATACTCAGGGTTTATGTTAGACTGGGCTGTTGTTGGAAGAGTTGGTTTCTCTTCTCTCTCGAGCCACAGAGTTAACAATTGAAGCTGTAGCTTTGCTTATCTTGACTTCCTGGTGCTGAAGGTAAAGAAAACAGTGTGACGCTCAGTGGAAGCGTAAGTGGAAGTGCCTGAAATGCTGCTGTAAAGGTGGCCTGTAAATAGGCCTTCTGGCACAGTTGCTACTGAGGAATATACATGGAAAGATCAGGGTTTGACAGATTATTCCTAAGGAAGCAGAGCTGGGGCAATCATCTAGATTGTGAGCTGCTGTGTAAAGTACTTACTTGTCTTCCAGACTGGAAATGAATCAGTAGGGTGTGCATTATTTTGTAGAAAAAGGCCATGTTTGCCCTTACTATGACAGTGCTTTTGAGGATTTCAGGGTATGAACAGAGCAATCTTTTTTTTATTAGGCTGATACAAATTTGTCAGAACTTGTGTTTTCAATTGTGTGCTTATTTGCAAACTTCATTTTTAATTGTAACCTAGTATCAAATGTCTGCATGTCTCAGAGAATCTGTATGTTTAAACATGCATGTAAAACTTAGTGGGTTTACCTTGTAAATTCTGACTAGCTGAAGTTACACCCTTTGTTTCAGAAACATGCATTGTGGGCTTTGCCATGTATTACTTCACTTACGATCCATGGATTGGGAAACTGCTGTACCTTGAAGATTTTTACGTGATGGCTGAGTACAGAGGTACCTATTGCAGAATTAGACGAGTTACTACCCATAGGGCTTCTGTAGATTTAAAACTTAAGCTTCTTGTTTTTTGGTTTTTCAGGACTTGGTATTGGGTCAGAAATTCTGAAGAACTTGAGTCAGGTATGTCTAAGTGCTAAGTCTAAATAAGAATTAAAGGAGGTGGCAGGACTCTAGACAGCTTAAAACATTGCCTAGAGTCTGGTACGGTGAGAAATGCTGCAGTGGCTGCTGGAATGAACTCAGTGACTTGTGGTGGTGTGCAGTTGCTGAGTAATGTGGCTGGTTGTCACTGGGGCTGTCCCCGGGCGCTGTGACCGTGTGGCATTGGCTTTGCAGGTGGCTGTGAAGTGCCGCTGCAGCAGCATGCACTTCCTCGTTGCGGAGTGGAATGAACCCTCCATCAGGTTCTACAAGAGAAGGGGCGCCTCGGATCTGTCCACCGAGGAGGGCTGGAGGCTCTTCAAGATTGACAAGAAGTATCTCTTGAAGATGGCAGCAGAAGAGTGAGATTATTCCAGCAAATAAATGTTTTCTGCGAATATATGTGCTCTCTGAATAAACTTCTTGCTTTCTGTGTATGTACAGTTTGTAGTGGAATAAAGTAGTGTGGATGCTAATAATGACAGTGCAGGTGTGGTTGTAGAGTAATGGTACTGTGATCTGGAGCTGAGGCATCTGTGAAGTTCAGTATGTGCTTGTGTGCATTCTTTACCAGTGTGGGCTTGTAATCCCTGTATATGGAGACTTCATTCTTGTAAGTGTCATTCAAATGTGTACAATGTACACACTGGTAGGGTTTGTTTTAATTATTGCATTTTATAAAAATAAAATAGTGTTTTCACTTCATGGCAGTAGTTTTGACTTCAATTCTCACATAAAGTTTTCCATCAAATAACATGCAGATTAATAAAAGACTGGATTGATGTCAGCCTTCTCACAAGTTAAATCATTTACCATGGTGCCAGTGGGATAAAAGGGCACTTGTGTGCCTGTGGGACCTGGTGGCAAGGTTCTGAGCACCTGACTGAAAGGGTTTGAGATCAGCCCCTGGTGGTGTGACTTACATTTTTATGTACAGTTGGAGTCCCTAAATTAGGTTGCTGCTCTCTGGACAGCTGATCCAGGAAGTCCAGAGCTTGGGACTTCCACTTACCTGCAGAGCGCCTCAAAGGGAAAGATGCATCCTGCTGTGGTTTCAAGGCCTGCATAACAAAAAATACTGTTCATATGAAAGTATACTTACAAACCACACAAAAAGCTCAATTATGTGATTCCTAAACCACCACACTCAAATGCTTCAGGTGCAATGTGTTTCTGATCATGATTTCAGATCAGGTTGAGCATTTCTGCTGAGCTGCAGTGGCTGTACTGAGCTGTAAGTGCTGTGTTAAGCGGTAGGAAATCAGCCCTCTGTTTTTTAGCCTTTGTACGGTAGCAGGTGAAAACAGTGCTGCTCATCAATTTTTTAATTTTCTTTGAAACAAATTAACAACTTTGCAGTATTGTGTTTGCACTTCTCGTAAGCTGATGGTGAAAGTGGATGCGTGCAAACTTTGTGCTGCTCTCCTCTTGCTCTCTGGTAACCCTGAAATAAAAGGCTTGTTTTGGCCAGCATTGCTTTCACTTCAAAGGAGGGAAGAGACTTAGCTGCCTTGTAACATAAATTGGTTTAAATAAAACAAGGTTTTAAACCTGTCGGTCACTGCATAAATCATGTGTCACATGGAAGATGTTTCCTCATCCTAGAGAGTAGTGGGCAGTGACTGCTTCAGCCATGGGAAATGCTGAACTAATTGTAAGAATAAGGTATCACTCTGCTCAGGACCAACAGAGAGCTGTGCATGAAACTGTTCTTATTTTCTGTTTTGTTTTAGTTTTTAGCTGATGTGTAGTCAGCAGTGTGTCAGCTCTGCCCAGATATGAGGTTTGGCTGTCAGCAGTTGCTTCAAGAGTGAGAACACTAATAAAAAATACAGGAGCTCTCGGGGGAGAGCGGAAGGTAGCTCTTCCTTGGGGGCATTGGTGGACAAGAAGGTCAACGTTGTCTTGGCAATGTGCACTTGCAGCCCAGAAAACCAATGAAAGCCCATGTCCTGGGCTGCATCCAAAGCCCTGTGGGCAGCCAGTCAAGGGAGGGGGCTCTGTTCCTCTGCTCCACTCTGGTGAGACCCACCCAGAGTGCTGCATCCACTGGGGTCCCCAACATCAGAAGGATGTGGACCTGCTGGAGTGAATCCAGAGGAGGCCATGAAGATGATCAGAGGGCTGGAGCACCTCTCCCATGAACACAGACTGATAGAGTCGGACCTGCTCAGCCTGGAGAAGAGAAGGCTCCAGGGAGACCCAGCAGCTTTCCAGTACCAAAAGGGGAAAGCTAGAGAGGGGCTTTTCACAGGGGCAAGAGGGCTTGAAGCTGTAGGAGGACAGGTTTAGACTAGCTAGTAAGAAGAAATTTTTACTGTGAGAGTGGTGAGGTACTGGAATGGGTTGCCCAGAGTTGTGGATGTCTCATCCCTGGAAGCATTCAAGGCCAGGCTGGATTTGAGCAACCTGGTGTTGTGGGTGACATCCCTGACCATGGAGGAGCTTGGAAGGAGATGGCCTGTGAGGTCCCTTCCAACGCAAACCGTTCTATGGTTCTGTGATATGGTTCCAGTGCTTATGTGGACTAACTCCAGCTGGACTGAGAATGGAATCAGTCACAAAAATTACCTTGATTGAGCAGGTCAGGTTCTGCGTAAGAAACATCCCTTCCCAGGACTGCCCCAGTCTGTGCAGGACCTCAGCTGCTGTGGCAGCCTTCACACCACACACAGCAGCCTGAGGCTGAATCCCTCTCCTACCCAAAGGGAGTGGAAATCTTGTTTTTCGCTTGGCCAAAGATTAATGCCAGGCTACAAACCTCCCTACCATTGCTGAGCCTGTTCTCTTCTGGAATTCGGTAGGCCAAAGGAAGTGAGAACAAGCATAGCCAAGGAACCAGCCCAAGAGCTGGTGATGGAGGCAGAATGGGAAAGAGGAGATGGTCTCTAGCAGCTCTCACTGAGCATCAGGGTGTTGTATCTTCTCCTTGGTGAAGATGTAGTAACTTCACTGGTTACTCTGTTAGCTACATTAACCATCTCATCTCATCTCATCCCTACTGCATCTCAGTCCTAGTGCAATCTGTTTTGAAGTTATTTTAAGCTTGTGCTTCTGGCTCCATTTATCAGACCAGAAGGTGATTGCTAGTAGAGTAGTTTAAGAGTGGTTTTATTTTGAAATTAACAGTTCATTAGATATCTAGGGCAGGCCTGCTTAAATCTCAGGCCCCAGACTTCTGGAGCACAATAAAGCTATCAAAGCTGCATGACTGAATGGAACAAGCTAACTAATTAGGCATCATAATTAGAAAAGTAAGCAGCTTAGTTAAATTTTCAATCAATTTAAAATTGTTTATCATATCTTGTTCGTCTTCTGCCAGTGTGGCTTACCATTGCATTTTCTAAATGAATTCTGATGGAATGGATTCTCAGGCAGTCACAGAAAACAAGTCAGGCAGCGCTAAACGAGAAGACCTTTTCTAGCCAGTGGGGATAATTTTAAACATTCACATGTGAAAGGAAATACAAGGACCAACCTTTCAGATATGACTTTTGCTGAGATCCTACTAAGAGGCAGAACCAGCAGAAGTATTCTCACAGTTTAGGTAAGAGTCTCCAACAGTGATGTGGTAATGCCGTGGGTCAAGAATTTTAAATTCCCTCAATAACTTTTCCTCAAGCTATGGGAGGACCAAAGTGCCTCCGGAACCACAACTGAGACATACAGCAGAGTGTTTTCTGTGGCTTTAGGTGCTGGAGAAACCTCACCTGGTGTGACTTTCCTCGATTCCAGGACCACAATCACACCGCCAAGCTGAGAGCTAGCCCATGGTGGGGGCTGAGCCATAGCAGCTGGCTTTGAGCTGGTCGCTGTTGTCCCACCAGTGGGAGGGGAGCCCATCGCGGCAGAGGCACAGGGCGGGCGTGTGCCCTGCAGGTCAGCCAGAGCCGCGCTGCTCGCCGGCTGCAGCGAGCCTGCCTCCGGGGAGGAGTTAGGGAGCGAGTGTAACCAGCGCTGATAACATCTCCAGGGAGCCGAGGCGCACAGCTGCTCCTCGCTCTCCCTCTCAAACTCATGCCCCGGGAAGTTCTCCTCACGCTGAGCCAGCCAGCGGAACATTTCGCAATGGCGGAGTTGGCACATTCCCATCGGGTGGAGACATAAGGGTGGCCTTGGACAGACTTACGGCCGGAGGATGGGTCAGGCCCCTGCAGAGGGAGCGCCGGGCTCGCCGCCTCCTCTCCGCTTGGCCTTTTCCTGTTCACAGGCTCCTGCACAATGATCCGAGCCGTAGTCATAGCGACGACGTGGAAGGAGGCTTCTTTTTTTTTGTGTACATAAGTTAGAACAAAATGCATGTGAGAAAAACAACCCTTCCCCCTCCCCTCTTCTTGTAAAGAGCATTCGATGTCGATGTAATTCAAAAAGCCAATGCAAACTTTTCCTCCGAAAAAGCATATGGGGGCTTTACTGCATTCCTGCTCGGTGTTTTGTCTTGGGAGAGTCGCCCTCCTGGAGCCTGGCCCGGGGGAACCGAGGTGTCAGCTCAGGGCAAACACCAGCTCCGTACGGAGCGGGACTCGGGAAAGCTCGGCCTAATTCCCCGCCAGGCAGCGCTGCCTCGGGCTGGAGGCCAGCCCAAAGGGTGCGTGTCGTGCTTCTCTTTCTTTGAGTTGACCAGAAGCTTTATTTCCTTCGGCTTGCTTAAGTTCCTTCGGCTTGCTTAAGTTCCTCCCCACAGCCCTCGGTCCCCCAGGCTCTCCCTCAGCGTCCCTCGGGGAGCGGGAGCTGAGCTGAGCTCGGGCCCTCACACGGACGGACGGATGGCAGCGCCGAGGGACCAAACCTGCGGGTTTAAATAATTCCCCTCACGCAGCGGACTCAGCCGTGCCCGTTTGTTTTGCTTGCCTGGGCAGGATTGCTTTTTTTTTTTTTTTTAATTTTTTCTTTTTTTTTTTACACCTCAGGTGTCAGAGAAGTGGGTTCAATTTCAAGGAAGGCCTCAGCTGCTGTTTGAAACAGCACCGAGCCTGCTGCTAATGTTTAATCTTGCTGCAAACTCAAAGCAGGCTCTAACTTCACCATCCAGGAGAGATTCCTTCCAAGGACTCCTCTTTCTCTCACCAAGTCGTGGCTAAAAACTTTTTTTGCTGTCCAGATGGTTTTTGGGAAATACAACCTTGATGGAGGGCTTCAGAACCCATCAGGAGCTCAGACTTGTCCCCACAGGGAGCTTGTGGAGGAGAGGGTGTGAGGCTGAGGATGGTGGATGTGGGTTCTGGGGCAGGAGCCCAGCCCAACATCAGTGCAGCCCTGGGAGATGCTCTGGGTGCACCTCTCCCCACCCTCAGGCCTTGCCCTGCTGAGCTCTGACTTTTTCTGCTATCAGAAACACTCTGTGTTTGTAACAGAATAAAGCACAGGTAAACATCTCAACTGAAAATAGTGAGTGAGGTGGAAGAAATTCCATCTTCAAACCAGTTTCGGTTTCATTTCACAGATTTACTCCGGGCTAAAGCAAGAAACAAAGGGGATAATTAGCTAGTGAGGATGGAAAACAAACACCCTGTTCTGAAACTGCTCTCAGGTAAATAGTTCTGTTTATTTTGTTCCGAACTTTGCGTATTTCGATTGTTGATACAGCAGGTGTCAGATGGTCACATCCACTCAAAGGAAAAACGAACCTCTGTTTTCTTGAAGTATTTCTCTTCACCACTAAAACAGACTAAAATAACATGCTTTTATAAGACAAAACCAAGCACCCATCCTCTCCTGAAAGTTTGCTGTACAGTATAATGAGGTGGGTTTATGTCTTCAGAATCACCTCCCAGGAACCCACTGTGCAGGGATGAGACATGAATCCCTGGAATTCCTGCTAGAAACTTTCCTCCACACAGAAAAAAACGTGAGAGACACAGTAGTTTTCCACATGAAAGCCTATTACTGTTTCCACGTAACTGGATATTGCAGTGTTATTTTCAAAACACACTGATAAAACTACAGGGTGAGACTTTGGAAAGCTGGTTACTATAATTGGACACCCAGATACCGCTGTGGTGGTACCTTTGAACAGACTTTCTTTATTGCTCTGATGATGAGCAAACTCCAGTCTGGGCTCTCTGTGATCTCCCTGAACTTCCAGATTTGGCCCACTTGAGTCACCGACACACAAACAGCACCATGCACCTTGTGCAGGAGGAAACAAGACTCGTAGTTTTGGGCTGTAGTCTCATGCCTTTTGCAATCAGTTCACATGATAGGATTTGGGTTTCTCCCCCAGCCAGCTTCCTGCCACGGCCTAGCACAAATGTACCAGAACATTTCCAACCACTGCCTCAGTGTTTTAGCTACAGTTGCAGGTACATGGGCCTTTTTCAGAGTTAACATA
>VYZP01005684.1:0-19522 GCA_013400635.1 Hypocryptadius cinnamomeus
AGCAGAGCTCCCACTTGCTATAAAGGCTGGGTATTTATATTTTGCTGGAAAGTACAGTTTAGTTTCTAGGCAGGGACCAAAAGCCTAATCTAACAAAATCTAACCTCTTAACTCCTGTTCAGGTTCACCTTCCCATAAAATAACATGAATAAGAAATTAATGGGAAATTCAAGCCTTAATGGAAAGGGCATTTTGCTCTGGGCAGAGTTTATGTTGTGGAGTTTTTTAATGGAAAGATATTTGAATTAGTGATATATAAATGCAGCTCCTGAAGCAACTCAAAATATCAAGATTTGGAGGCTGGCCCTGTCTACCCTGTCTGACTCCCACTGCTTCTCTAGAAGGATCAGGGTCTTATCTGACCTGTATCTGTCAATCCCTTGTGTATACTTTGGATTCTCAAGGAAACTTGAAATGGTGGTGAACATCATCTCTCAGAAAAAATAAATGTACATTGCATTTTTCTGTCTACATGCACAGCAGTAATATTTTGGTTCAGGTGCCCCCACTTTAATCTTCACCTTAATCTGGAGAAAAGGAAGCTGGGGCAAGACCTTATTGAAGGAAGGTAAGGAAGACCTTACCTGAAGTAAGGTAATAGTGAGGTGGCTGTCAGTCTCTTCTCCCATGTAACAAGTGACAGGAAGAGAGGAAATGGATTCCAGCTGCAGCAGGGGAGATTTAGATTAGATATGTAGAGAACTTTCATCATGGAAAGTGTTGTAAAGGATTGGAACAGGCTGCCCAGGGACATGGGGAAAATAACATGTGGAAGTGTCATTTGAGGACATGGTTTAGAGGTGAACATGGTTGGACTTGATGATTGTAAATATTTTTTCCAACCATTCTGTGATTCCGCAATCCAAAGTCTTAGACTGGGCATGTGATGGCAGGAAGATGATCCCATTACTGCTGTCACCCAGAGCTATCTATTTTTCATATGTCAGTGTTTTTTTATTAATTAATGTATTTAACAAAAATATTAATGCACCACTCTGGGCCATCATTGTGGTCAGATAAATTAAGGTGTTATCAAAGCACTGAATCTTTGCCAATTAACATGCAGTGTGAAGCCAGTAATAAAACTACACAGAAAATTATGAATGGCCAGTAGAGAGCATGTTAGTGGAACTGTGTGCTCTGTGAATAAACTGCTGGAAGTATGCCAAGATATTATTTCCTTATTTGTCAAATTTGGATCTGAGAAAGCAGTGGGAAAACTTTCCCTTGAAAATTGCCTATGATATGAAAATAAAAATGAAAGATGAGCAAACAGATAAAAATCTTGCACAACGAGCTATGGACAGGTGTATGAGGAAAACAACTTAAAAATTATGATTTTTGAATCACTTTAAAAGTTTATGGTTTTCGCCCTTTATTCCTATCAATTAAATCAGAAACCAGAAATCCTGTGTGACAAAACCACTTTTGAAAACTGTACTGGGGAAACATGCTTGTGGTGACACCAACTGTTTAAAGTAAAAAAAATATTTCATGCCTGATTAACAAGTCAAGTGCACAGTGGCAGCAGAAGAAGCTTTTGTGGAGACACTCTTTTACTTTTGTAGCAAAATTAATTGAGAGGTACCACTGGCCTTTGCCTACTTTTCATTGTTGCCATACAATCAGTTTTCAACTCCATTTAATCTGCTTTTCACTGAACCCCTAAACAAAAGCACAGGTTTGCCCAGATCTCTAATTTTAGACATAGAAGTCAGGCATAAATTTGGACAGGTTGGTTAGAGCAACTCCATTGACTCTAAAGGAAGCTTAGCTTGATGAAACACTTAAATTTAAGTAGAAAGGGAAAAACCCCACACTAAACTTACCTTCAGTTAAAACTAAATGAGAGGAACTTCTAATCACCACTAGTTCAGCTCAGGACTGAAATTGGTGCTATTGAAGAAAGAGTTTCAGCAACCTTATCTGTTATCCATCCTGTCCTCCAGATTTTCAGGTTGAATTCATCCACCAGACTGGATAATGTTTCCAGTCACAGTCATTTTGCTGGTGCTACAGCCTCTGTTCCAGATTCTGCACTGTCATTAACCTGCTGAGTTGTCTTGAGGAAAAACAAACAGAATCAGAGCGCCTCAAAAATGACCACTGCATAGACAAGCAAGAATGAGCACAGGAAGAATATTCCTCATGGAAACCAGCAGGGTCATAGAAAGACTACACCACGGGGAAACCAAGCTGTCAGATGAAGTTTTGAATCATTTGGTTTATTAGTTGGTTGGTTTTTTTGCAGTTTTGGGGTTTTTTTCATTAGTGTTTCTAAACAGATTGATCTCTGGTCCTGAGGCCAACTGTCACAGCATGGCCCCACTGCTACAATTAAACTTCAGCTGGAAACCAGACAGGGAATCGATCCTTAGACTGCTGTAAAGAGTTTCCACCACATAACCAAGGATGTGGTAAGTTCCCTGACATGTGTTCTGCAAGACACACAGGCAGCAGAATGATCTATGTTCTATTCCAGCTGTTTCGATCAGCAAAACCAATATTTGGGGCAGAATATATTTCAGTCTTTATTTATTAGTTCAGCTCTATACTTTTTTTTTTTTTGTTAATTGCCTGCCAAAACTTAAGCTGCATCTCATTCATTACTCATTCACTTATGATAGAAGATGGATTTTGACTTTTCAGTCTCAGCTTCTTTTAGTAACTTCTGGGTAGAATTTCTCAGGAGTCTGTAACCTCAGCTTTCACAAGCAGCTTCTTGCCACTTAGCAGCTTCTTTTGAGTGGTTGATTATGTTTCACTACATAAAATGTTCCTATCAGTCACTTCTGACGCACAGATCATCTTGAACTTTGTGCAAAGTGCAGTAAAGACAGCCTGCCCTCAGGAAGGGCATTAAAAACATTCCATAAAATATCTGCACGTAATGCAAATCAGACAAACGTGACACAGCAACTATCAACAAGGACCATGTGGGGAGAGAGCCAAAGATTAAGCCAAAGCCAGAAAAAGTGAATCACAAATTAGCTTTTGGAGTAAGGTACATTTTTCATTTCACAATGTTGAAATAAATTTTACAGAATTATGGTGTGGCTCTCCTGCAGCTCCTGTGTCATATCTGTCAGACCCAAATTTCTGGGAGTCTTGTCAGGATCAGAGGAAACCTCAGTGAGGTGAACATTCCCAGCTTTCAACTGAAAGGCTGCATCAACTGTAGCTGCTAAATGACCCCAGGATCAAAGTAAAAGTCACACCTTCTAGACAAAATAGAAAACTATATTATTCAAATTATAATAATGTGTGTCAATGAAGATGATCTGTGTAAAATATTATAACAACAACAACAACAACAACAACAATAATAATAATAATAAAGAATAACATTATTATTATTAATATAGGCAGTCTGTTTATATCCTAAAATGCTAAAGCTTTCTTCTAATGCTAGCGGCACTCTAATAATTCTTGGGATGGCAAACGCAAGTCTGATCCACTGAGTAATATTTAAAGATGATTAGATAAAGCATGTCTACTATTTACCATGGAGAACAATGTCCTCTAAATACCAGTTCAAAGAGAACCTCCTAGTTTCCTCCTTTCACCTAGTTAGAGAATAGCCCTAAAGAGTGATAATTCCTTTTATTTTCCGATATCACACTACATCCTTGATTTCTGGTGCTCAAATACCTTGGGGCTGTCTTAAAGACCCTGTTCAGCCTTTACTTGAGTCAATAAGAAAATCCCCATGGACTTCAATAGGGCCAGGATTAATTCCAGACAGCTCTGTTTATTAGCAATATTTTTTCCACTTATTCTATGGGACTTCTTTTATTCCTCACAAAAGCAATACAGCACAGCTTCTCCTCTTCAAATGAGGTGGTTGCATCCAGACTTCACAAGAGGAAAGATCTCTGATATGTGCTACTCCTTTTTCCTCATGCTTGGGAGACTGCTAGTTAATCCGAGCCAAAACTTTTCCAGGAGCTCTTCTAGCATTGGGAGAGTATGGGAGACCAGTAGAGATGGCAGAGCAATGCTCAAGCTATTTACTATTTAATTTTCCTTCATAACTCCCCAAAATTCTCATTCTCAAAAATAACAACAACAACACAGCTGGATTCTCTTTAGCCCCTGAAACCCTGGTGGCTGTACCCAAACATTTCCCTGTCCCACCAAAAACCTGTCCTGCAACCACTGTGTGTCCACTACCCAGCTGAACTCAGCCTGCTTCTGGGTGGAATACACACAAGCCCATATACAGTTACTGCTCTGATTTCAGTGTGCATTATCTGTACATATTTAGAGGTGTGTGTTATCCACACAAAGATATTGTTCCCTGCATTCCAGTTTCTGCTCTGCAGAGAATCTGTCAGATCATTATAAGCAGTTGTTCTGATTTCATCCCCATGTTGAGGGTACAATGTGGCATAAGGAGTGGAAATGTCTTGGGCTTTTTCAGGTGATTTTTTGTTTTCTTACATCTAACACAAGAGGTTTTTTTCTATACTCCATCTGAAATAATGGAAAACCATTATTTCCAGGTTTGTGAAATTTCAAGAATGAGAAAAAAGGGAGAGTGAAGATTTTAATGGCAGGGATCAACCTAGTGCAATAATCAAACCAGAGCAGCAGGCCCTGTGACCTCTCCCAGCAATTACTAACTAGTGTCTCAACATAAGAAAACAAATGCTATGGATAAAAACAAAGGAATAATCTCATCTGTGGTTGCACAATATCTTACAATATGACAACTTGGGGAGCTTTCAAAGAAATGATCAGCTGTCTGGAAAATAAATATTTATTTTTTTATAACTTGGTGAAACATAGTAGCTAATTTGTTGCTAAAATTTTCAAAATATGAACAGTAAAATCCACCTAATTAGATACTTAACAGTGTGGCATCAGTTCTGTTCCCACTAATGAATTATCTGACTGAGGACTCAATTAATAAAAAAATTAAAGGATGATAATGTAATTAACACTAATCAATATTGGTTTACAGAAAATAAATGCTGTCAAATAAACTTGTTTTTCTTCCTTTTAATGAGATGATAAATTTGATCAAGTTCTAGAGCACATTTAGCTTGCAACCACAAGGATGGTGACTACAAATATAACAATCCATCAAAATGCTAAATGCCATAAATGGATATAAATCTATCTGTTTGATTCAGAAATGGATGAAAAAGAGAGAATAATTATTAAATATGCAAATTCCTAAAAGAGTTTCAGATTTCAGTTCGTGCCCTGACAATAATTTATATTCTCATTTATGAGAATAAATAATATCATTGATGATAATGTTTGTAATCTGACTGAGAGATTGCAGAAAAACTGATTAAGGAGAAAAATATGCCGTGATCTGGATTGTTCAACAAGCTGGATGTTAGTAATCAACTTATTAAAAGATGAAAATGGAATTTCTACATCTTAGAAGAAAATACATATTTTTTTCCCCCATGAAGTGGTGGAGTCTGCTCTGGAAAGCAGCAGCTCTAAAAGGGAGTTTTTGGTTCTAGGGGATGATCCACCAAGCATGAGCTTGAACTTGAGGACAGAGGCCAAGTGTCTTATGTCTGACTAAAGAAAAGGATATCATGTATTTATCCATAAAGGTCATGTTGCATCTGTTACAGGTATGAAGCAACAGCACATAGAATATCAAGCTCATTTCTGACACATCCCTTTCATAAAGCTGTTGGTGAGCTGAACAAAGTGATGTGGCATCCCTGGTGTCACCAAAACATTGTCTGAATCTTTACAGAAAATACCTGGGGTCCTGATGGACACCCAGTTGGATGTGAGCCAGCAATGTGTCCTTTACACCCAGGTGGCAAAGGGGTGTCCTGGGCTGCACTGGAGGTGCTGGAAGCGGCTGGGAAGGGATGAATCCCCTCTGCTCAGCACTGGTGAGCTCACAGCTGTGTCCAGTTCAAGGCTTCTCAGAGTCAGAGGGACATGGACAGACTGCAGAGAGTCCAACAAAGGACCCCTGAGGTGATTCAGATTCTGGAGCATCTCTCATGGGAAAAGGCTGAGATAGCTGTGACAGGTTAGCCTTGAGAAGAGAAGGCTCAAGGGGGATTTTATCCATCCCTAAATCCCTGAAGAGAGAATGCAAAGAGAGCAGAGCCAGGCTCCTCTTGGTGGTGTCCAGTGAAAGGACCAGAGGTCAAGTGCACCCACTGGTACACAGAAATTCCTCTAAACAGCAGGAAACACATTTTTATTGTGAAGGTGGCCCAGCACTGGCACAGGTTGCCCAAGAAGGTTGTGGACTTCCCTCCTTGGAGCTATTGGAAGTCATCTAGATGTGGCCCTGGGCACCAGGGCCGAGTGGCCCTGCTCGAGCAGCGGGGATGAACTAGCTGCCCTCCAGAGTTCCCTTCCAAATCCAACTATTCTGTGATTCTGTGAAGTATAAGAGAATCTATCAATAATGAAAGACAAAAAAATCTTAATTTATTCATCTTAACAGCAAGGTGATACAGGGAACTAACTGCAAGAGTTAGCAGATACACCCTATAAAAAGATTTTACTGCTCAAGGAATCAGTTTCAATAAAACCCTAAATGGAAAGCAGATTTATCTCTTTATCAGATGTAGTGATTAAGAAATATATAATTTATTAAATTAGGCAAAGATTTTATGTCCATGGCTTTAAAGAATAAAACCAAGACATTGTTATTTTTAGTGCTTCTGCAGGAACACTGTGGCTCATCTAACAGTTGTCCCATGCAGATTTTCTGGCCCATGTTCTGCATGAGTTACATTGACTGAGCAATTGCAGCTTTTGTTTCCACAAAGCTGTGATAGTCCCACAGTTCCTGGTCTATCTTGTGGCTATTTTCATGACTTGCACAAGATAGATTTGCTGCTCTGCTTTAGACTAATTCCATATTCAGAGGATACAAAAATGGAATCCCCTAGGGAATGAGAGAAGCTGACCAAACAGCAGCACCCTTCATTTGCACAAGAGATCCTACATGGCATAAGGAATGTTGACATCATAGGGAACTTTGCTGGGTGTTGTTCTTGGTGCTGCAGCATTGATCCCTTTTATTTTTTGTCAGCCAGGCATCTCCCTGATGTTCCTGCCTCTGGGGTGTGATCAGGTTGGTTTTGATTAGTTGTGTTCAAGGCCGGGTTGGACAGGGCTGGGAGCAACCTGCAGTGGTGGAAGCTGTTCCTGCCCATGGTAGGGGGTTGGAATGAGATGGGTTTTAAGGTCCCTCCCAACCCAAACCATTCTTGGATTTTATCATTCTGTAAATGATAATTAACAACAAGGTAAGTCAAAATGGAGTTTCAGTAAAGAAATTGGTGTGGACAAGGTCATGCTCACAGGATCAATCCAAGTAGGGCTGGGAAAGGGAAGCATCCTCCTAAATTCCAGTCCCCCTCTCCACTACACTGATTATGGTCCCTTCATTTGCATCCCACATGCTTTTAAGAGTATTTCTGGTTTATGTTTTCACTGAAGTTTTACAGATTCATCATTGGCTTATAATCAGAACTAGTTACAAGAGGGGTTCTATGAAAAAAATCCAAATACTGAAACAAGGTTGGTCATTCAGGGAACTCTGACACTGCTCTTGTGATTCCAGCATGTGAGAAAAATCAGGGTAAATCCCCTGTAGAAAAAGTGGGTCCTGAAAAAATTTAGTGATTACCTTGTTGGTGAAAAAATTGACCATGATGAACCTTAATAGCAAATATCAATGTTGTCAAAATGGAACAACAATTCTGAGAGCCATTTTTTTAAGGAGCATTGTCATTACATCTCTAGGAAAGTATTCTGAAACACCATAAACAAATCTGTTTATCAAAGTGCAGATTTTCATATTTTTTGCATTGTACTCTTCTGGTAGCCAAATCAAGTAATTAGATGTTCATTTCAAAACTAGGAGTGGGAGAAAAGGTAAAATTCGAATTTTCGAATTTCTCATTTTGGTAGTGGAGAACAAAATGTTTAATTTCAGAACTGTTAAAAATGATTCATTTACACTTGCTCATTCTTATGCCTGTTAGGCAGGAAACATTGACTTTTATTGTGCTTCTGCATTTATAATATGAAAGCAATGATACACAATTACCTTAGGAATACAAGTCTAAATTGCATTTTTATATTAATATTAATATCATGTTCTATAACTGGAATGAATATTTCATGGAAAGTGGTGAGGATGCAGTTAACCTAAATCAAACAAGTTTGTGCCTAATTTTTTAGGTTATATCTGAATTATTTGCCATGACTTAACTAGCACAGAGTAGTTTATATCCATATTAATAAACTTTAAGTGACTGAATGGACTCTAAATCAAAGTGATCATATTGATTCAGACTCCTGGGAATAGTGTCTGGTCTTTCCTGCCCCTCAAACAGTGCCTGGAAGCTGCCTGAAATTTCTGATATGAGCCAAAACCATGTCAGGATCCTGTGAACTTCTGAGGAATAGGAAAATTGAGCAATCAGAAATGTTTTTTGTTAGATATTGGGAAGAGAAGGGAAGGGAAGGGAAGGGAAGGGAAGGGAAGGGACCTAAACCCCCTCTAACACTTGGGCAAAAGTCTCTGAAAGCCACAATACAGTGTATGAACAAACTGAAGGGAGAATGCAGGGAATGGTGTAACTCCAGATACATTATGAGCAATTTTGGTAGTCTGAAATGCATTTCCCCTATAGATGCAGTTTGCTGACTTTGCTATGTGGTCTTTCATGTACCCAGAATTTTTTCTCTCCCTAAAGCATTGCCTGTGGTCATATTTTCTGAGTGCCTACTGCAAGAAAGCAAGTTAAGAGTGTGGAGAAATTAAAAACCAAGGGGACTGGGAGTGATACTGGAGGAAAAAAATTGTATTCTCAAAATAGATAATGGGCCAGGTCTTAATTTTTCTTCTCTCCCCTTAAAACTGATTAACTCTCTCCTGCCATGAAATTTAAATATATAATTTGCTCTACTGCTTACATCCTAAAATAGAAGAAGTGTATTTCCTCACATAAATATAATTTAAATATTGTTTTTTGTCTAAATCACATACAAATACTTTTTATCCACATAAATATAGTTGAACCAAATTAAACTAATAAAAATGGAATCTCCTAACTTCCTGACATTTTAAATATTCACTAAAACTAAGACCTCCCTTTAATGGGTGCAGTTTGTCCATTCTTGATTTTGTGACTCTATTTAGGTATAGGGGGGTTGTTTGGGAATGGGAAAAATAGAGAAATAAAAAGGATATGCTTTATTCAGATACACAAGTTATTCTCAGTGGTGGTTCGTATCCCAACTGAGGAAAATTAAAAATTACCTGATATGACTGATTTCAAATTTTCAAGGAAACAAGTTCAACAACATTTCTGTGTGTTTTGTTTGGCTTCTAGGAGTAAGAACGTTTAGAAAGGATTAATTTGCTTTCAAAAGCTGGATGTGGTGACAAAGGAAAACCATGCAGCAGTGAGAGCAGCTCTTGAGAGTTCCCAGCCTCCCCTTTGTGTTCCAAGGGATAAATCATCCATAAAGTCTTCAGTTTAATGCTCTGTCACCTAACTCCTGCTTTTCCTGTCAGTCATGGAATGCTGGGAAGTTGGCACTCAGTATTCAAAGAGGTTTTGGTCCTGAGACAAGGAAACACAAGACAACAACACAGGCAATCCAAACTCAGCTGGCAGGGCAGCACAACCTGAGCAAGGCTTTGAGCTCCCTACGTCAGGGAGCCGAGCACTTCTGAAGTTCACTCAGCCTGAGCTGAGCACCCACAGCAGATCAAAATACAGATTAAAGGATAGTGGAATGAGAAAGAGTCCTGAAACATTCTTCATTCTTAACCTGGGAGATCTGATTGCTGTTTCAAATCCAGAGGGTTTGGGGTCTGTAGAACAGCTCTGAAGAGGGGATGCCAAAGCTGCATCCCACCCCACATTGCGTCAAGGTCAGGGTCCTTATTGGCATCATGTACCTGGATTTCTTGTGGGGAAAAAACCCCAGGCAGTACAGAAGGATAAAAGGATCGTAAACAAAATTAATCTTGGATGCTAGAGTTCTCCTCAGTATAGTAACAACATATAATGCAACAAACAATTTGTATAATGCAACAAACCCTTGGAGGGGCTTAGTTTTCCAAAGAGCCCACAGGCTGTGTGAGGTTTGATCTGGGAGAAACTGGACCTGACCCATCAATGTGAGGTTCACCAGTTGGAGTTCCTGACATCCAAAACTGGTCACCAAATCGGTACCAGAGAAAAGTGAGTGACATTTGAGCTAATTTTTTATGACAATTAGACAAAATCAATGTCTTCAGTTTTGGTCTCCTCACTAAAAATGGTGCTGCAATGGCTCCAGAGTAGGGAAATTAAGCTGGTGAAGGATGTAGAGAACCTGTTCTGTGAGGATTGACTGAGGGATCTGCGATGTTAAATGTGGCAAACAGTTTGGACCTGTCCATAAGGGTTCAACACATGTGACTGAGCTCTTCTGCCTTGTTAAAAGCTGCCCTAGGTATCTTTCTTGCTACTGGGTTTGGTGATGCCCTTCCCTGAAGAAAGCACTGGTGAGTTCAGGAAAATGTAAAAGAATGGGAACAGAATTTTTAGCAGGGCCTGTAATGACAGAGCAAGGGGTTTAAACGGAAAAAAGACAGATTTGGACTAGATATAATGAAGGAATTTTTCAATGAGGATGGTGAAACACTGGCACAGGTTGCCCAGAGAGGTAATGGATGCCTCATTTCTGGAAATGTTCAAGGCCAGGTTGGACAGGGCTTGGAGCAGCCTGGGAGAGTGGGAAGATGTCCCTGCTCAAGGCAGGGGGTTGGACTAGATGCCTTTTAAAGTGCCTCTCCAATCCAAATTATTCTATCATCCTACAATGGTATGATTCTGTGAAAAACCCTGGTTATGTGTGGAGATGTAGTAGGAAACACAGATTTAACAGCAAACATTATGGAACGCTGGATTTTTAAGAGAAGAGTCTTGGTATTATTCACAAAGGAAAGGTATAAAGTGCTCACCAAAGCAATGATTTTGTAAATTTATTAGTAGGCTGGCAGTAAATTTCAAGACACCTGTAATGCAAATTAAAATCTGTATAATTAAAAATAAGCTTTTTAATAAAAAATACTGATTTCTGAAATACAAGTGACAGCATACAGAAGAAAAATATCAGGAGAAAAATAGCTGATTTGGAGGAAAATGTACAAAACACGTTCAAAAATCCTGGATTTTACCAGAACTCGGAAATCTGCGTTTTCATGAGCTCAGCGAGCAGCAGAGGGCGCTGGGATAAACGGATTTCTTTTAAACTCCAGCCAACAATACGGGTTTGCTGGGAGTTTAGTACTGAAAGAGATAGACTTTCATTTATAGAGATCCATGCTAGATTTAAAAGGCAGAGCAGGATTGAAAGCCCATTTCTGAAGCAGGGCCTTTATTTGGGGCAGGCAAAATTAAAAAAAAAAAAAAAAAAAAAAGAATAACAAACAATAATTCTGGAAAAAGCATATGAGATAAAGGTGGCACCATTTATTTAATTAAAATTAAATTTTTTCGAGTTCTCAAAGTAGACATCCTGTTGTGGGTTCTCTCCCTCCCAGGGCTATTAACAGATATTTCATTGGGATAATTAGGATATTCAACCTAGTCTGTATTCTCATTATTCTACAGTGAGTAATACTCATGGTATTGAACACGGGGTATAGAAGATTTATTCTGATTTTAAAGTAGAGGTTCAAACACCAGATGGCCTGTGAATCAAAAATCAGTGTAAATAAGAACCTGCAACTTTATCCTTAAGGAGGAAAGATTCATATCAGCATCATTTCTAGCAGAGGAAATATTTGGGTGTTTGTAATTCCCAAATATAGACCTGGATATCTTGGAGCAAGTACAGAGTAGAACACAAAGATGCTCTGAGGATCAGAGCAGACAGGCTGAGAGAAGAGAAAGCTCCAGGGAGACTTTAAAGCCCCTTCCAGTGCCTAAAGGAGCTCCAGGAGAGCTGGAGAAGGACTCAGGACAAGGGACTGAAGGGACAGGACAAGAGACAATGGCTTTAAATGGAAGGAGAGGATAATTAAAATGGATATTGGGAATAAATCCTTCCCTGTGAGGATGGGGAGGCCCTGGCACAGGTTGCCCAGAGAAGCTGTGGCTGCCTCTGGATCCCTGGAAGCATTCAAGGCCAGGCTGGACGGGGCTTGGAGCAACCTGGGCTAGCGGAAGGTGCGGCAGGGAGGTTGGAACGGGGCGATCTCCCAGCTCCGTTCCGAGCCGAGCCGCTCCGCGGTGCCGCTGCGGGCAGCGAGTCCCCATCAGAGGGCGCCGCCGCCCCGCTCAACGCGCTGCGAGCCCCGGGGCAGCGGGAGCGGGGCTTCCTCCGCCCTGGGCACGGCCACGGAGAAAGCTATCCTTAACAATAATGATAAAAAAATATATAACATATTCCTTTGCCAGGCTGAGGCTGCAGAGCCCAGCTGAAAAAAAAAAAAACCAAACCCGGTGTTTTGCTTGGAAAAGATTGGAAAAGCGCGGCACAAACTGCCGGGAAAGGACTGGTTTTCCCCCTTTGTTGGTTTTTTTTTTTACTTTTGAAAGTATGGGTTGTGGTGGTCAGTTTTGGGTATGTGTGTCGCCTTTTGGACTCAGGGTTCACTGCACGTGTTGTGAGGGATAAGTCGGTGTAAGTGTTGCTGCGTGGGATTGCTGAATTAAACTGGAGGCAGCTGCGGGGGTGGGGGTGCAAAACAAGCGCAAAAATAAAATGTGAAGAACCTTACTTTTCTAAATGAATGCTCGTTCGTTTGTCATGTTTTGCAAATGTAAGACAAATGTAATAATAGTGGGGTTTAAAAGTCAGAATTTACTGTCTATACCAATACGGTAGCAAGGAGACAGTGGACGTCAAGCCTATTTTAGGGTCTTCTTTTTTTCACTCCCCTCCTCTCCCCTCCCCCAGCTCGCAGAACGTATTTAATTCAAGATGCCACGGAATTGTGAAGCATTAGCAGTCACGAAGCTCATTCACTCTGCCCTGTGCCAGCCTTCATGACTCTAAGACTTCCACAAAAGTGATGGCAAACTGTCCCTTTATGAGCTTGGTATTTTTCTAAGAGGGTCATTCAGATCTATAGGTGCGTAAGGGTGGCTGCCTGGGTATCTCCGCACATCCCCATGCAAACAGCTGACACCTTTTCTCCTTTTTCAGCATTTTTTCACCCTATTGCCTCAGTTGAAATGATCAGTCCAACCCACTCAAAGATGTGCCCTTTTTCTGCTCCTCCTCAGTGCAGCACTGGCTGTGCTGAGAACAAAACCCCGTATCTGCTTTAATAACTTCTAGCAAGACCGTTGTCCAGCTCCTGCTGTAATATCTGGCCACTATTTTCCTCTTGCCTTTTGTGGGTTGAGGCTTTAGGAGAAGATGCACATTGCGAATTGGGGAGGGGTGGCAGGGTGGTGTAGAGGCTGAGGGGGAAAAGGATGAATTTATACTTTCTGCCTTAATTTGAGGCCAAAGCGAATAGAAAAAGCAAAGCCCACCCTTCCCACCAGCCAACCACACACCAGCAAATGTGTCTCCTGATGAAGTTCTCCTCGTTTCCGAGATAGCATATATATATATATATATATGTATAAAAGCATCTTTACCTGTAGGACCTCTGAAAGTACAAAGGACATTGTGCACTTTCCCATAGGATCCGGTGCAGAATAACAAAGATTTGTAGGAACCTTACAGGTAGAGCCTGAAATTTCCAGAGACAGGACCTTGAATTTAGAAAAACCTTCTTTCTCTCTGTCTCTCTGCCTCTGTGCATCATTTTTTCCCCATCTTTTTTCCCCTCCTGGTGCACCAGCCCACTGCAAAGCTCGATTGTTTCCTTTCAAAGGCAGAGATGGGCTCTGCTGCCTGTGTCGGCTCTTTGCCGCGCAACGTGTTAAAAAAATCGGACAATGCGAAGGAAGGTTTGCCTGGGGAAAAAAAAAAAAATAAAGGTTAAAACTGGTCTAACTCCTCCTCTCCCCTTCCAAACCGAGGGCTACCGGGGAAATGCACAAATCCAACCCTATTTTTAATCGTTTTCTGAAAGTAGTAAACGCTATTCAAATGTGTGCACAGAAGGGTTTGCAAAACTCCTATTTTTTTCCCTTTATTTTTTCCCCATATTAAGAATTTCTAAGTTATAAAATATACAGTCCAAGCCTGAAGTCTAAGGCTTTCTAGTGGAAATCATTGATCTAAATTTGCTCCTTTTAGATTTGCTTGAATGTGCTTTGATGAGACGCTGTTTTGGTGTTTAACTGCATATGAGAGGATAATTTCTGGACATGTAAATAAAAGCATATTGCATGTGGGGAAAAGCATCATATCTTGTTGTAAATGATGAATCACTGAGTGCAGAGGCAACTTATCCTTTATTTTATCATAAGGAGGATTGAAAAATATTAATTCAATTTCATCTATCTATCTATCTATCAATGCATCCATCCAACCATCTACTAAAATAGCAGATATGTGCGCTGCATAATGTGTGTATTTAATCCCCCTATACCAACATATATATGTGTAAATGTATAACTAGATTCACATATATGCATTTAAATACACTCCTATATAAACTAACCAGGTTAGCGTGCACATGTGCATATGTAACATGCAGTCTCCATGTGCCCACATGTGGAAGAATATATATAATTTACATATCTAAATGTGGCAACTAATGTGTCTATACACGGGGAAAAGTTGCCTGTTCAGAGATATACGTGTGTATGGGTGCCTGTGTGTGTAAATCTGTGATGGTGCAGCTCTGTGTATGTATATATTTTATATGCCTGCATGTAAGTGTCTATATGTGTGTATATGTCTATATCTAGTCACATATATGTCTGTAGCTATATGTAACTATGTAACAGAGAATGTTTTTTACTATCCGATTGAGGTAGGCTTCTGCAGCCTATTGTTTCAGACAACAGATATAAGTTGCGATGGAAGAGGAACGTCGGATTTGGTGTCTGTCCCCCATTTCCAATTATAGATGGATCATTACAGACAGAGAAGTACTGAGAATCCAGACATCTGCTCTTCACATGAATGCACTCACCTCCTAGAGAACAGCCTGCCATCATGCTCTGGAAACTGGTTGAAAATGTCAAGTATGAAGATATCTATGAGGTGAGTATATAATATGCATATGAGTAAGAGAGTATATGTATATTTAAATATATATCTAGCATATAGATACAGGCATGGCTATATAATACATGTATAGCTCTACATATACATCCAGGCAGAAATAGAGACATACACCAGCATACACGAATATAGAGATGGGAAAGAGAGAGTAAATGCTTAAATGCTTATTTATTTGCATATTTGTATTCAGCATGCCAAGTCCTAAACTTTTTTTTTTTTTTTAATGGAAAAGCTGTTTGATGCGATTTAAAACATCAAAGAAATGATCTGGGGATTGGAATAAGGCAACTTAAAAGCAAGAGTTTGATTGTTTAGACCACCAATTACATATAATTCGATTAAATATGGACAAATGTTGAGGAAAATTTTTAAAAGAAAGAAAATATAGAAAAGAAACACAATCCGGTATTCAGGGACTGGATGCATTTCTTTCTTTTATTTTTTATTTTACAATTCCAAGCTCAGATCAACCCGAATATGGATTTTTTATTATTGTTTTTTTTCTTGTTTTCACAATCGGATACATGTTTTACGACTTTTTAATACCTCTACACCAACAGATAAGATGTGCATATGTACTTATACTGGCATTAATTAAGCGGCACATACATTCTTGTGCGTGTGTGAGTTCACACACCCGAACCGATACAGTCAGAGGCAGCTCCGCATAGTCCGCGGACACGAAAAGTTGTGAGCTTTATCCAGACCTTATTTTCGAGGTCAAAAAGCAAACCAAGGGGGGAGGAAAAAAAAATCACAGCTCAAACACTGCGAAACCTTTCTTAATTTTGCACGGTTTCCTGAGTCGGATCTTTCCCAAACGGGCTCCGCGAGTGTATTCCTTGTAAGTTAAACCGGCGTGCGGGATTTTCTCAGAAACGAGGGGGAAAAAATATTTTAAAAACTGAAAAGATGAGTGAGGATGGCTCTCCACAAAATAATATTTTAATTTTTTTCTGTTGTTTTTTATTTTTCAATTGAGTGGGAAGCGTTTGCACAGCGATCATGGGGGGAGATTTTCAGAAGGGCACAATCCGCCTCCTCCAGAGCCGGAGCTGCTCCGGGGGGAGGCGGCTGGGCAGGGACCGGGGACCGGGGACAAGGAAGGGACCGGGGACAGGACAAGGGCCGGGATGGACAGGGCGCTGAGCAGGGACCGGGCACCGAGCAGGGGCTGGTCAGGGACGTGGCAGGGTCTGAGAAGGGACTGGGGATCGAGCAGGGATCAGCGGCGGAGCAGGGAGCGGGGACTGAACAGAGGCCGGGAAAGGACTGGGCACTGAGCAAGGACCGGAGACAGGGCAGGGATTGGGAACCGGACAGGAGCCGGGGTGGGACCGTGCAGCCACCGGGGACCGGGCAAGGAGCGGGCAGGAGAGAAGGGGTACGGAGCGAGGGGCTGGCTACTGGGCAGGGGCCGGGGATCGGGCAGCGGGAGTGTACTGGGAGCGGACGGGCAGGAGCCGGGCAGGGCTGGGATCGGGAAGCGGCCGGAGCCCCCCGGGGAAGCGCCGTCGGGGCCGCCCCGTCCCCAGCCCCGCCGCGCCGCCAGCAGCCCTCCCCTCCGGGAGCGCCTTGGGACTTACAGAGGGAAAACTCCCGGGAAAAGAGCAGGAAGAGACCGAGGGAAGGTACAGCTCCGGCTGCTCCCTGCCGGAGAAAGGACGGGGTGGAGGGAAGCGGGGAGGGGACCCGCCGGCCGCACGGGAGAAATGTCTCACTCCTAAAAGCTGCCGTCAGGCTAATTACCATCGGCAAAGGCCAGCACTTGCAGAAGGAGCAGAGAATGAGCACACGTGTATGTGTGTGTGTGTGTGTGTGTGTGTGTGTGTGTGTGCGTGTCCCCGCGTGTCCCCAGCCCGCTAAGCCCTCGCTGCTTTTCCCTGCCCATCTCCCGGCACAGCCCGGCCATTGTCTCTGCCCGCAGCAGCAGGCGACAAAACATCTCCGGTCCCTGCTGCCGAGGGATGAAGGCTTTTTTCCCACCCTGCTTTTGACGGGGGGTTTTAAAGCGCTGTGGATTTACGGACACCCACGTTTGTAGGTTGCCGTGGGAGAGAAGAGTTGGGGGAGCGGTTGGGTGGGATTTGGCCGCGGGCAGGGTCTATCCTAACTTGGGGATGCGCTCCAGGGCATTTTGTAACGTGTGGCCTCGCCAAAAAAAAAAAAAAAAAAAAAATTTGTTTTCTTTTTTTTTCTTTTTTTTTTTTTCTTCTTAAGACCCGAAGCCCTCTAGATTTATGTTAAAAAATATTTCTCTCCCTTCTTTCCGGTGTATAATTAACAACACGATGGTAGAGGCGTCTCAGCCACTTAAACTGAATCTGTTCTTAAAACAAAAGTGTGTGTGTGTGTGTGTGCGTGTGCGTGCAGGGGGGGCAGCTTTGGGAAGTGTGAGTCTATTTAAGAAGGAACGTAAGTTGAACTTTAACAGAAATGGCAGACAGTCCAGTTGAACGGGTTCCTGCAACATCAAAAAGGTTTTATATCGCCCCTGGCTTTGCCTCAAAACTATAAATTTACTATCCTTTAAAATCCACTCCATGCATTTCACATTTGGGTGAAATCGGGAGATCTATGTACGTATATATATATTTTTCCTATCAGGCGGTAGAAAGATGATTCAGACAAAAAAAAAAAAAGTGGAGCTCAACAATGCAGAATCAAGTATTTATTTGGCTATTGCGAATAAATATGATCTGTTACACACACCAGAAAGGCTTAATCTTCGTTGTAAATAGATGTAATGCTACAGTGACTGCACGTTTCTTCTTCCATTCCTTTAAAAATTACAAAAAAAAAACCAAACCAAAAAAGCAAAAAACAAAGAAAAGCCTCTTTTTTCTTCACTATTTGCTTAAAAACCCCAACACCAAACTGCAAGAACAAAAGCACCAAAGGCAATCAATTCCTCGTATTAGGAATGTATAATTAAATATGCATTAAAACGAAAAGGAAATATACTTTTCTCCTCCTCCTCTTCTTCTTCTGCTTCTTCTACTTCTTCATCATCTTCTTCTTCTTCTTCTTCTCCGCCTCAAGCATTGCTTCATCTCGCTTCCTTGCTCCAGCTCAGCAGTCTCTACTTTCCGCATCTTCCTCCGCTCGAGTTAATTGAAGTTCTGCCTCTTCCTCGCTAAACTTTTTCCCCCCTCTCCCTCTCCCCAAACTCTGCCTCTGCCAGCCCCCCTCGTCTGATTACATCTAGTAATTCTCCACTGAATGAACGTCATTTACAATAGTAGGGGAGCTCTCGAGCTGGCTGCCAGCTTCACGCTCCATTTGGTCCTGCATTCTCCCTTTAAAGTAGTCGTGTAATATTAATAGTCATGAATATCAATTATTATGAGGCGGTGTAGAGAAGGAAAGGGAGGAAGGGGTAGCGGAGCAGTCTGAGCCTAGCCTTGGGTTGAAGAGGATTGTATTTGGGAGCTCAAAGGCAAAAAAAAAGAAAAAAAACCCAAAAAACCAAAACCAACAAAAACCAAAAAAAAAAAAAAAAAAAGGAGGAAAAAAACCCCGAGAGGGAGGGGTAAATCATATATGTAGATAGAGGTTTCCAGGCTCGGTTTTGGGGGCACTGGTCTTTTTTTTTTTTTCTTTTTTTTTTTTTAACCTTTTTATTTTGATGGATAGACTTCGAAATATCTCAAGCTGTTCTCCTGTGTCCAACACGTCCCTTTGCAGATCTCCTTGATATTTTTCCCTCCAATTGTTAGTATTATCACCATTATTTTATTTTTAGCTATTACAAGACTTTTTTTATTTCCAGATGTTAGTCCACACCTATTCCGCCATGGTGAGTTTGGATCCATGTTGTACTAGAATTGCATGTTCTCTCTCTCTCTCGATCTGTTGTGTCTCTCTCTCCCTCTCTCTGTCTTTTTAAACGCCTTTGGCTTGGTAATTTAGCACAATAATTGGAGGAGGCTTGCAGCTGCTTCTCCTTTTTTGCATTGTGTGTTCCCGATTTGAGCTAGGGGAGTCTGGGGGGGAGAGCAGGGGGAAAAAGAACTTTTTTTTCTTGTTGTTTTTCTTTTTTAAAAAAGCCATGTGTGCCATTGCTTGTGGGGGTTTGAACTACACTTTGTGGAATAGATATTTTTCTTGTTTACTTTAACCACGCAGCTTCAGTGCCTTGGAGTTGGACAAAACTCCTCTCCCACCTTTTCTCTGAAACCTCTACACACTCCCCCCACCCCCTGTCCCCCCCACCCACCCCAAAGACTTTTCATTACTGTTAACCCCCACCCCATTCTCCTGAATATAATATTGGAAAAGGGAACAAAAGACACTGGAAGTTGCTGCAGAAATCATAGCGCCTGGATGTTCAATATCGATGATTCATTTTTATTTGATTTGATTTTTT
>VYZP01005684.1:39722-57561 GCA_013400635.1 Hypocryptadius cinnamomeus
GGAAAAAAAAAAAAAAAAAAGAAAAGAAAGGAAAATCCCAGCCCAAACAGCTCTCATTTATTTCATGCTCTGGGATGTGGCCTGCCTCCGATGACAGTGCAATTTAAAGAAATATATGGAGGGTTGAAAAATCATTTGCTCAAATTTGTCCAGATGTTCCTTAGACGTGATTGGAATTTGATTGCCCTTTTCCGCAGGGTCAGAAGATATTAATGTCCCAGAACTTTAATTGCTCACAGACCCTGCTTTGCTCTTTGAAGATGTAAAATGTTGGACTCATTACTGTTTGTTCTCCAAATTCAAAGTTTCCTCTCTTGCACTTTCTTAATGGATAATACACATAGAAGTAGACCTTTATCTTTCCTCACCCTCTGAAACCTTTAACCCACTGGGAATTTCAGAGAATTTCAGAGGATGAGAGCTGAATGTCTTTTTTAAGTTCTTTTTTTCTTCTTCCTTTTTTCTCTTTTAATTCTGGTCTATTTTACCTCCAGTCCCTGGGTAGGCACCTGTCTTAAAAAAAACTGATTCCTTTGGGTATCCTTAAAGAAACTATTCCTGTGGGAACCTCACCAGCCTCCAGGGTTTCTGCATTGCCCAGGCACCTGTTGACTTGAAGGTCTTTTGGACCAGAGTAATTCAAAATAAAATATTTGCATGTGAATTCATTAGAAAAATCAAATCAGATTTTTCAAAGGTGCAGACAAACAACCGAGAGCCAGATGTCAACTCTGATGTGGTAATTGGGGTGTCATGCCCCCAGAATAAAATGGGAAGCGCTTTCTTGGCTTCTCATGCCGTGAATAAGCCAGCATGAAGTCCCAAAATCCTGATTTTTCTCAGTAAGCAGTCTCAGAGGCTCTGTTTTAGCCTTTCCCTGCACCAGGTCCCTGTGCCACCCAATAGCTCTCAGTGCATGGCTGTGCTTTCCTTCAGGAAGAGTATTTCTGGGAGCTGCCTTGAGCCAGGGTCAGGCCTCCAGGAGGATGGGTGCTTGGCAGATGCAGGGCACATTTCCCTTTCAGCCTGGTTGTTTCTGAAGCCACCAGGCAGGGCTGGGTTTCCACAGTGCTTCAGAACCACCCCTGTGGCTGCTGGAGAGATTTGAGTCTCCAGAAGTGGTGTTATCCCCCGAGGAGCATCATTCTGAGCAGGGAGCTGCTGGCTCACCCTGGCTGGTCCCCAAGAAGCGCTGGGGAAAAGGATGGTGGAAAAAGGTCCCATCTCGTGTCTTGGGATCAATTTTAGCCTGAACCTGCTCCTTGGTTGTTACAGAGAATTGTTGGATGAGCCTAACAACAGCTCTTCTCTCTCTCTTTGCCTTCCTCTCTTCCCTGCAGGCAACTTTGTAAAGAATTTACAGATCTCTTGGCCCAGGACAGAACGCCCATTGGGAACAGCCGGCCCACCCCTATTTTGGAACCGGGCATTCAGAGCTGCTTGACTCACTTCAGCCTCATCACCCACGGCTTTGGGGCCCCCGCTATCTGTGCTGCCCTCACTGCCCTCCAAAACTACCTGACTGAAGCTCTCAAAGGCATGGACAAGATGTTCTTGAACAACAACACTGCTAACAGGCACACATCTGGCGAAGGACCAGGTAGTAAAACTGGAGACAAGGAAGAGAAACACAGAAAATGAGAGAGAGAGAGAGAGAGAAAGAGAGAGAGGAAAAAATTAGAATGAAAGAAAGGAAAAGAAAAAAAAGTTAAATAAATAAAAGGAGAAGAGAGAGAGATAATCTTTTAAAACAAAACCATCTTAATTTTAGCTTTAAAAATACTGGATTGGGCTTTGAAAGAATTCTATTAGGTAGGACAAAATAATAATAATAATAAAATAAAAATAATAATAATAAAAGAAAGACAATAATTTAAGATCAGAGGAGCACAATGGCGCAAGACCAGTGGTTCAGAGTCTCTTGCCAGGAACATGTGAAGACAACCACCAGGATTTTTTTCCCCACTTCTGTTCTTTCACATTTTTTAAATAATGATTGGGGGGGAGGGGAATATAATAATAATTAATAATAATAATAAAAGAAAGAAATGAATAACTTATTGGAAGAAATCGGAGAAACATTTTTGGTGTCAGTGCTTTGATTTCTTGAGCTCCATGGTCTGTCTTGCTATTATTTTTCTTTTTTTTATTTTATTCTTTTTGTTTTGAACAACGTCCTGTCTCCACCTAGACTAAAACAATCTTCCAGAGTGTTCCTTTCTGAGCAACCCCATGGCCTCATTCCCCTCAGCTCTTCCCACCTCATCTCACCACCCTGGTTCTGTCTAGACTAGGAAAGGAGGGGAGCTCCCAGACCCCTCACCAAGCCATCAACACCAGCTGCGTTCACAGCAGCGTGAACTTAACTTTAGGTGCCACCAGAAGGGACGTTCGGGGTCGTCGTGGCTCAGTTGAATCTGCCAGCTCTGTTTTTTAAGAACTATTTTGTGTTTTTTTCCTGGTCTAGACAGACTCTCTGTTTAGATTGGCAGCGTTTACAGGTGTGTCTGGGTGCGTGTGTGCCTCTGTGTGTGCATCTGTGTATGTGCACACCCCACTCCCTAGGGGGGCGTGGGTATCCTGTGTATGTTTGTGGATATATATGTATATATGTGGATATATACATATATATATAGATAGAAAATATGTGTGCGTAGCCACACATATTAATGCATGCAAACATACCTTTGTAATTTAGTAATTTTGTCTTTGATGGTAAAATGCCTTGTCTATAATGAGTTGCAAAATTTTGGAAGTAAGGTCTGGTAAAATGTCAGCACTATCTGATTTCTTAATTTTCTGAGATCTCCTCTTTTTCTCTAGGGAGTTTTATATTTCAAACTATGCCAATGTTTCAGTCCTTAATTTCCTTGACTAGTGTGTGTGAGAGAGCTCTTCCCCCATTTTTAAAGAACTGTTAACAACAACAAAAAATGAGTGATATGAGTATGTAATTCTTTCTCAGGAGTATGCACTATTTTATTTTCTTCTGTTTCCTAAAGCTTTGCCCGCTTGGCTTATGAGCTTCTTCAAAGAGGACTAGAGATCCCTACACAATATATCAGGTACAGAGAAAAAAAATCCACAATTCTGATATTCTGATACTTTTTATTTTTTGCTTTTTTTGCTTTTTCAAATCAAAGCCAGTTGTTACTGAATTCTGTAGGTGCACTTCTTTAAAGAAGCTCAAAGGGAATAATTTGAAAGATAAAAATATAAGTTGAAATCGAGGTGTACTGTTGCAAAGAGAATAAGAGCTGTGTTGAATGTTACGGCACTTGCTTGGCACTAGGGTTTTGTACCCAGGGAGGAAAGAGTTGCCACGTGAGCTGGCTCCTCGTGATGGGAGTGGGGAGGGTTTGCCAGGGAATATCCTGATTTCTGAGCTCAGTCTGAGGAAATCTGTTTCTCTTAGAAAGCTTTTTTTTTTTTTTTTTAAGTGTCTTGTGACTCTTGCTTTGGAACAAGTCGGTGTGGTGAGGGGGGCAAAAACTTCTTAACTCCAATGTTTTTCTTGGTGGTTTGGTGTCTGACAGGATGTCTTATGCATATGATTTGGGGTGGTGGGGGTGAAAGGGAAGTCTTATTTGTTTCCTCTCTTTTTTCTTTTTTCCACATACATTTCTCTGTTCTCTGTGGTAAAAATAATGCTGAAGTGTAAGGATATGAATTTCTGTTTGGATTCTGCCATGTTGGGTAGCTGCATGTGTTTCTCAGTGGGATAGGGCTTGTGCACTAACACATCTTTTTACTTATGTCAGAACTGGGTGTGGGTAAATCTCCTGGAGCCTCTGGCAAAATTCCAGTAGGGTCAGGCCTCCCCCTAGGATCCCTGTGAAAGCTGCAGGACTCAGTCCCACCATCCCAAGCAGGCACACGTGAACTCAAGAGAGAGAGAGAGTGAGAGAGAGAGAGAGAGAAACCTTAGCCTTCCTTTCATTTTGAGATAGCTTCCAAAGTGGATAGTGAGGGAGAAATAATTCTGCAATGCTCTCAACATCCCTTGATGAAATGTTCTCAAAACAAAAGAGCAAGTGGTCCTCTCATCCCCTTTAGTGCCCTTGGCTCTCTGAGACAGGGTTACAGCTGAGGGCCTGCTCTGCTTTTCAAATCTTCATGCAGCCAAATCTTCAAGCAGTTCTCTGCTTGTGATTTGGGCACACATGGCAATAGGAACACAGGGATCATCCAGCCCCTCCTGAGCTGCTCCTCGCTCATGTACCTTTGGTTCTTCTCGGGCACTGGGGGCTCTCCTGTGAGAAAATGGGGGAACTGAGGCAGGCAGCCTTCTCCATGGATTGTTGGGATGAGTTAGAGGCAGTCTTAGACCCTGGCATGTCCTTGCCAGTGGGTTTGGTTGTGACAGGGATTGTCACATCCCTGTGGATGTCACCAGAGGAGGTGTGGTGGTGAAACCATGGGTCTCCCACCAGCAGGCTGGGGACCTTCAGATTGAAAAACAACAATACCAGTCCTCCAAATCTTACCCCTTACCCCACCCCAAAGTTCATCAGGCTTCTGGGAGGGACAATCCAGGCTCCAGTGTAGGGCATGGCCCAGCAGTGATGCAAGGGAAAGGGAAAGGGGGAATCTGGGGAGGAACAAAGGGCCCCACCTGGAAGCACAGTTCCCTTCTCTTCCTGATGGGAATATCCTGTTTATTGGAGCAGAGCACCAAGTGTTGGATGTTGCTTTGCTGTCCCGCTGCAAATAGGATTTGTGAGGAGCCTGTGGGTTCAGCCCTTCAGCATCATCCAGCCCAGTGGGGCTTTTGAGTGTGGGGAGACCTCAAATTAAATCTCAGTCTTCCACATCCCCAGCTGCATGTGCTGGGCCACGGGAATCTGCCCCCTGCTGCCCCAGAGCATCCAGGTGAAGGCTTTGGGGCTATGTTGGGAATGGCCTTTCCTTGTCTTTGGGGGAATGTAGGGGATTCTCCTTTTAACTCCACAGGACAGTATCCCACCACCACTGTGGGTTAATGGGGAGAGGGAACCCTTGGGGAAAGACTCACGTGTGTGAAGGCCTCATCCTGCTGCTGCTGAAATCTTCCCTAGACACAGGTTTGGTCACCTGGACCACGACCTAAACCTTGAGCAGGTTGAGAGAAGAGTTTCAGTCTGTCCCTTGTGCCTTCCACCTGGAGGAGACAAACCACAAATGCCAGACTGTGCAGTGCTCAGGCAAAATACGGCCAAATTCCCACTGATTGCAGTGGGATGCCCTTCCCCCTTTTGCTCCCCAAAGTGTGGAGACAAAATTCTCAAGGTTTATGAATTAATGCAATCAGGCAGGAATCAGGAGAGGAGGACATCTCTCTGTTCTTCCCCCCAGCCTAGAGCTGGTCCCAGAGGGAATTATCCCTTGCTTGGTGGCTCCTATCAGTGCTCTGTACAGAGATTCCCCCCCAAACTAAACTCAGCCTCCCTCTAGAAGGTATTTTCCTGCTCCCCTCCACTTTCCCAGCCCGACTACTTCTGTTGGCAGGGCACCTCAGACGTTTATCTGATAATTGAGTTATTAAAAGATTTGGTTTCCTTGGAATCATGAATCAATAAACAGGAGGATTAACAAGGCAGCTTTGCTTTGTAACTCAAGGGAAAAGTTTGAGGAGAGACCATGAAAAGTTTGTTTTCCAACCAAACAGGTGGGTTGCTGTAAATTTTATTTCATTCTTAGTCTCACTTCTTTTTTTATTTTTTTTATTTAATAACAATTCTTTATTTGCTGTTGGAATGATCTTTACTTTCATACGCTCCCTGACTTTTTTTTTTTCCTGGTTGTTATTCACACAAGATGTGATGGAAACAAGAAGCCAATTTCATGGGAATCCTTTTACAACCCAATGGTTTCTTTAAAATCGGGTTGTGTCTTGTCCCACCTAATAGAAATTCTCTGTGAGAAGCTGTTTAAAGTCCCTTTGCATCCCAGACCAATCTCTCCCCAAATCCCCAAATTTGCATTTGGGGCTGGGAGGGAGCGGGGGAAGGATGGTTTTAAGACCTTTAGCTGTGCCCAAAGGGCTTATTCCCTTCTCCTGCTCCTCTTTTTCTGACCAGTTTATCACTCAGACCTGTCCGGCTCTGTTTTAATACATTTCTCGGAGAATTTGGTGTTTGTTTCAGCTGCCGTAAGCATTTACCAGATCGACCTAGACAACCTCCCCCTCCCCTCCGGCTTCCCTGTGTGAGAGAGACCGTAGGCTTTTTACAAATAGTATATTTTCTTATACAAAGGGAAAAAAAGTAAAAGAAAACATCCCCAAACACACTGGCAAACGCCTGAACCTTTTGAGGGAGACGAAACACTGTGTGCCAGCAAGAAATAAAGGAAAAAAAAAAAAAAAAAAAGACCCAAACAAATGCAAAGCTATGAAAAAGCAAATGAGAAACTGGAAAGATGAAAGAAAAAAATAATAAAAAATTCTCCTTTTATGACCCAAATGATCCCTTTCACCTCCTCTTCTTGAAAAATCTGACCATGCAGTGAGAAATATCAGTTTATTGACTCTTCCTGAGAAGAAATGTGGAGAGGCATTCAGTATTGAGTTTGTATATATTTATTTATGCTTAATTTAACGGGAATGTGTAAATATGGCGAGCAAGTAGTTTTTGGGTTATTTATCTGTGACTCTATACCTCTGTGAATGGGTGGGGGAATTTAAAAACGAAAAGTATAAAAAAAAAAACCAAACAAAAAAGAAAGAAAAAATAAAATCCACAAAAAAAAATCCCGCTTGACTAGATAGTATCCTATCTGAATCTTTTCTGTTCTTTATAGACAAGCTGTAATGGTAATGGGTAGAAATTGGTTTCTTGTCCAGTGATGACCTGATTTACATAAATAATAAGAATAAGAATAAAAAAAAAAGAGATTGTTGTGTTTTGTTGTATTTTCCTCTTCAGTTTTTTTGAATGTTGGTGCTGCTTCGATTCTGCAGACGGATTTACTTATAACGCCAAGAAGTCTTTATTTTCCCAATCTAGGCTTTGGGGAAATTCAGGACATGTCTCTACATTAAAAAAAAAAAAAAAAAAGACAAAAAAAAAAGACAATAAATATTGCTTCTCAGAAATGTTGGTATTTTATTTCTGTCTGACTCGAAAGTGTCCATATTTTTTCCCACTCTTACCTCTTCATTCTAAGCAGACCTGTAATAAACCTCATGCCATGTTAACGTGAGCTTTTGTTTCATTTTGCTTTAACCAGCTGAATTCGGAGTAAATATTTTTCTTTCTAAAGTATGAGCCATTAAAGGAAAATTTTATGTAAGCCTGCAACTCAGCAAACTTTTTTTTCCCTCCCACCGCTATGTCATCATAACTGTACATTTCGCTTATGCATACCTGGCTGTCTGTAAATAGGTGTATATTTATATAGAGAGAGAGATCGGGAGTGATGTTCGTATTCACAATGCGGGTTTATTTTCTACCTTTGGTGTACATTTGCAACACCAGCAATTAGCAGAAGGAAATATTCAAACGAAAACTTCTTTCTCCCCCTTCCCCCTTCCCTTCCATTCCCAAATCGGATTTATTTAGGTTTGTAATCGCCGCAGAGCTGAGGGGAGATCCGGATCCCCAGGGCAAACCCGGAGCCACTCCGGAGTGACTCTGGGTTTACCCTGCGGCTGGGAAAAGGAGGAGAGGGAGCAGATTAGGGCCCCAAGGTTTTTTTTTAATTAATTGTTTTTTGACTGGTCTTATAGAAAACACCTTTTTTTTTTTTTTTTTTTTTTTTTTCCTGGAAAGGACTGTCAATTTAACCCTCCGCACAGTCACCCTGAAAACAAACACACACGTGTGCTCGAACGGAGCCCTGAGGGTACAAAACCGGTTTAAAGGCTCGCTTTTACTGCGGTGAACTATTTCAGTTAAATACCCGGTCTGAAGGCTCGTCTGGGTTGGGGTTTATCTGTTGGTTTTTAGAGAGAGCGGTCGGTGGTTGGAGAGGGCAGACGGAGAGGTGCAGGAGACCTGACAGGCGGTGGAACGGTTTTTGCAATTTAATATTTCTCTCGGAGGGGATGGGGGAATAGCAAAAATTAAATCCATCCCCACCTCCATCTCCCAAACTACCTCCCTTCTCCCTCTCCTTCCAGCTTGGACTACAGGAGCCGGCTCAGCTGATCGCCCATGGTGTCCAAAATAAATCATCACCTTCATCATAATAAAAAAAACCAAAACCAAACAACATTGCAAACGACGACCCCAAAGTGTGTTCTATGGGAAAGCTTTCGAGGCTCGGCTGCCTCGGCTTCAGCCAGGCTTGGACCCAGCCGTGACCTACTTTCTCTCCGTGGTGTGATGGCAAAAACGCCCGGAGCAAGTTTGTGGGGCCCGGGATGGAGGAGGCGGGCGGGCGGGTGGACGGGGGGACGGGGACAGCAGCGCCCGCGGTCCGAGCACGGGGGAAGCGAGGTGGGGGAGAAAGAGCAAAGGGAATCCCCCCGCTTTCCCTTTCTTAATTTTTACCTGGACTTTGCACGGCGGGGAGCGGGGACCCCCAAACCTCCCCCCCCTCAGTCCCTCCGAGCCTGCTGCGGGCAGGTGCGGGGGTAAGGATGCCGGTGGGCTGGGAATGCCAGCGGCACTGGAGCTGATTCCCTAAAGCCAGGCTGCATGCCACGCTTTTTTAGTTTGTTTTGTTTGCTTTTGTTTTAATCGTACCGGTGGTATTATTTTTAGTAGAGTACAAGTTTTGCATGAAACCTTCCAAAACAGCTCTCGCCGTTCCCAGCGGAGTCTGGGGGGAGGTTGTTTGGAGGGAGAGAGGGGGGATCAGGAAGTTTCTCTGTTGTTCAGGAACTGTGCAAGAGTTATGCAAAAAGGGGCTTATAAAAAAAAAAAAAAGAAAGAAAACAAACAAACAAACAAACACAACCAAAAAAACAAAACCAAAACCCCAAACCAAAACAAAAACAAATGCACCGGGAAAAGCTCTCCTCTAGCTCAGCAGAAGCCCCCGCTTGTGAAAACCGAGGGCTCCCTTTAAAACGGGACCCGACAAAACGAGGAAGGGCTCACCCCGAGTTTCCCAGGCTCCCGGCGACTGTGTCAAGGTTGCAAATTCAAAGCACATCTATGTGTCTGTTTATAACAAAGTGCAGTTTGCTGCTCCGGGCGGCAGTGGTGTGTCCTGCCTCCTCCCGGGCCGTGCAGCCAGCTCGGACACTGGAACACTGGGCTCTGGAAAAGTGGTGTCAGGAAAGCAGGAATACTCCTGCTGATCTCCACTGTATTTTCCCAGAGATCTTCAACAAGACAAGATCAGATTGATGTCTCTTTTTCTTTCTCTCTTTCTCTCTTTCTTTCTTTCTCTCCTTCTCTCTCTTCCTACCTATCCACCTATGTCCTGGTTTTCCTCCTGGCATCTTCCCCAGCTAAGGATAAACCCAGGAGTAGCCGCAGTAACCCCAGCAAGCCCAGCTCAGCACCACCTCCCCTCCCCAGGGTTCTCATCTGCTTTCCCAGCCATGACCAGCAGGGATCTTCCCTCCCTCCGCCTCTCCAGCCTAGTCCCGTTCTCTTCCTTTAAACTCCAGGTAGTTCTAGTTTCCATTACAAAACTTCAGCGTGATTTATATAGTTATAAACATCAGTTTTGTCTTTCATCCCTTTGGGGTGAACTCCTTTCTTTCCTTCTTTTGGCTTTTTTTTCCCTGCTTTTTCCCTCCCTACCTGCATGGTATGGCCCACATTTATACGAGACCTCATAAATAACATCTGGTGTCCCTATGATGGAACTAGTCAAACGTCTTAAATAATCCCCAGAACCAATATATCCACCGAATTCCTTCGTTTTCTCTGTCTGTCTCGTAAACAGGCACCCACACATATTTTCCCCCTGTAGCTGGAAGCGTATCTGTGTCTGCGCACAGCTGTACCAGGACTTTGTGTTACATTTTGTGTCACAACTTCGCGTTGAAGCTCCAGAGTCTGTTCCGCTACAGGCTTTTAGGAGTTAAGGGAAAAACAAAAATGCGCCTTGTCTTTGCCTTCGGAATTTAACCCTTGCATGAGAGCCCAGCCGGTGCAAGGGGCCGGTCGTTCCCGGAGCTCTCCCCTCAGGGCTGGGCTCTGCTGCTTTCCGCACATCCCGATGTCCCAGCGGAGGAAGGGCTGCCCCGATTACCCTTCCAGCAAAATCCCCCCTCTGCTTACGAACGCTTCCTGGGGCAGGGAGGGATAAATCTCTGGGGGTTTACGAGTTAAGAGTGTCTCTATACTCTCTGCTTTGTATGAAGAAGAAAAAAACCCAGAACCTCACGCAACTACGAAATGACCGCAATTACTTGGAGCCTCCTCCAAACAACATTAATTTTTTTTTTTCCTAAAAAAGTGTGTGTGTGTGTGTTTGCGCATGTATTTCTCACCCGAATTTTCAGAATGTTTTTACCCCCTCTGGCCCCGAATGGAGCAAACGTATAGAAAATTCCCCAATCAAAATAACCCCCAAATCACCCAAATCTAACATTTGCAAAGTGTTTTTTAATACAAAGGCAAACACTGGACCTCCACGGTTCCCCAGCGTAGGGAAGTGCTGTGGGGGTCATTATTAGTCCTGTTAAGTACACAGCGAAATCTCATGCATCTCCTGACAGCGTGAGAGGAGGATGCTTTCCTCAGGTCCAGAGAAACACTTTAAAACAAAAACCTCTGGCTCCTTCCAGGTGATAAATCAGTGCACGTTGAGATTTACTAAGAGCATTCTCTACAATTGCAATTATATCCATAGTTTTACTCGTTTAAAACACCAATGTGAATGAAATGCACGTGAGCATTTATTTTCCTTGTAAAAATCCGTCAAAGTACCACGGCAGATTTTTTGCATCAAGAAATCAGCACTGGCAATAGTTTATCTTCGTGCACAAAGCATCACTTGGCAGGGGTTTTTTCTCCTGTGAAAGTCTCAGAACTTAACCGAAAACTGCAGCTTTCTCAAAAAGCTGTGACCAACGATTGGGGTGAGATTAGCTCCGGACACCCCTAACCTCCGCTTTATTCCAGTACAGAGTGGAACCTGTTTTGGCTGGGAAAAAGGGAGCCTGATTCCAGCTCTGTATAGAAAATCACAGTATAATAACTGGCAATGATGGGAAGAGAGTGGGGGGTGGTGGTGGAAGAAATGCAAACGGGGCTAGAAAACATTTTTTTGGGTAAATGGTTTTCACGGAAATAGTCTGGAGTAAAAAAATGCTTTTTAAATTGGAGAGCAGAAGGGAACGTAGCGAAATACTCGAAAACGAAAAGTTCTGGATTTTTATATTAAGATGAGAGGGTGAATGTGAGAGGTGGTTCCTCTCGAGGAATGAAGCAAACACCGGCTCTAACCTGCCCCAGAGCCGCCTGTTCATCCCTACTCACACAACGCCGATGAATGGAGACTGAGGGACTGAAGGAGGCTGTGGTTAAACCCCTCCAATCCTGATTTCCCGAGACTTTGCCATGGCAGCCGGAGCCTGGAGGCTTTTCCTTGTGCCCGGCAGCTGCCGGGGGAGGACGGGGCGATGGCCGAGGCAGAGCAGGGACCTCCTTCTCCTTACGCTTCACAGGTTTCTCTAAACTTTAACTTAGGTGTGGCATGAGCGAAAGTAGCTGAGCCCCGACCTGAAAAGAGATGGGTTTTCTACTCCCTCCTTTTAATTTAGTGTGGATATATAGTTTTTCCTCACCCTCCTTGCGCTGGCTTAGAAGTTTGGGCTTGTTTGGAAAGTTTGGAAAGAATAGCCATTAAAAAAAAAAAAAGAAAGAAAGAAAAAAAAAAAGGCAGGTTGGTTACAGAGAGTTTCCCGTCGGGATAAAAGGTGATAATTGTAGTGGTTTTCTCGCTGATGTGGAGCAATACCAGCACCCCAAATAAACACCCTGGGCTAGGGTACAGTTCCTCGTGTGCGAGTCAAGGAAGGCTTTTCCCCCTTCTCCAGCGGTAAATGTCGTGCCTGTGCGTTTGTGTACGGACATGTGCTTGTGCTACTGACCTGCGGGAAATATTTCACAGCCACTTATTTCTTTCGATGCAGAAAATGAAGGGTACCGGGTTATTAAAATTAAGGGTCCAGGGTTGTCTCCTCCTTTCCGCACTTGCTTTTTCCATCTCTCTGTTTCTGTGCCCCATCCCGTGCAGGCAGAGCCTTTCACAGGCTCTTTTATTTGCCCAGAGCACCTGACACGCGGCTCCGGGAGGCTCTTTCTGCAGTCTGGGCTCCAAGCCCTGCCGGGAGGGATGGCCCCACTCTGAAACACTCTCGGACAGGGCTGTTGGAAAGCGAGAATTAACAGTGATGGGGAAGGGGGGAAATTTGGGCTAACTTTAATGATATCGGTAATCCTGACTAGGAAATAATAATAATAGTAATGATGATGATGATGCCACCACAGATATAATAATAAAAAAGCCAGGAGAAGAGGGAGAAAGACCTAAGAGGGATCCTTTTCCCAGACTCATCACCACCTCCTTCAACCCTGCAACTCTCTCCCCTTTCTAGGGGGGTCTGCACAACCCCAAAGCGGCCCCTTCTCCCCTCCATGAGGGGTGATAAGGAGATTGCTCTGCCCGCTCTGCTTCCCCGACTTCCCCCTTCCCCTCGCCCCCTTCCCAACATCCTGTCAAGCAATAGGCTGTAAAATAGTTATCCAGCCCAGCACACAGGCAAGTGCTGTTTGAGAGTAATTTCTGCCCCGAGCACTTGGCCGGGGGCAAAGCAAGCGTGCTCTCTAACTGATCAACCTGGATATTTCATTATTCATTAATTTACTGTTTAACCAAATCCCACTCATTATCAGAGGCAACGCTTGGCAGAGCCCAGCGAACAGTAGCAGTTGGTGTCAGGCGTGGAGAATTGGCCCATTTGATCCTGGGCTGTTTTATTATTCAACACCACTGACTGAGAAAAAGGCCCATGAATAATAAAGAGCCAAAGCGTGTTTGAACTGAGAAGCATGACACAGCCTTACAAAACAGCAGTTAGGAAATTAAAGGCGAGGTGGCCCAGGCTTTGCATTTTTTATTCTCACTGTGGGCACAGGCATTGGGATTCCACATTTTTTTTGCTCCTGTGTTTATTGTTTTCGCTGTTACTATTTTCCCACAAGCTGTTTGAGAGGTGTGAGCCCAAAATATGGATTGGGATCTTTTTTTTATTGCGAAGTTGCTCTCTCTGCTCTATCCTGATAGTAGGTTTTGTTTTAATAATGGCACAAGTTGTGCTGCATGATTTTTCTCCCTTCCTTTATTCCATAGGAAATGAGCCCGCTACAAACATCAGACATGGATCAATTTGTGGTGTAAATCCACAAAAACCCTCTCAAGAGAAAGTTGACTGAGCACTGGGATGCCAGTAGTGCCACAGAAACTCTGTTGAGATCCCGATGGACTGCCAGGGCTGGTTCTAGTCTTTGAGGATCAAGCCTCCAGAAAAATTCTACTCTGAAGGCATTTTTCATATTTTGATGAAAAATCAAAATAGGCAGTTATGGATCATCAGCTGAAAAGCAGAATGCACGTCCCACCTCCTAGAGAGTGACAATTAAATTTTTTTTCATGTTCCCAGCAAATAATTGAATTGTAGTCCTCACTGTCACCATAAAGCTTTTCACATTTTGGAACCCAGATCTTTGCCACTTGACCTCAACATTGCCTTAAGTATGGCAGAAGCTCACAGGTGTTATCTCAGTTACATCAGGATTGGATTTTCCAAAATGCTTCCATTTCTGTAGGATGTGTGAGGGTGGTGACTATGGAGTGGTGTCATTTAGCACGGCTTTAAAATAATGGTGGCTAAAAGATAGGGTCCTGAAAAAGAATGAGGAGCAAGCAGCTAACAGTAGCTTAGAAAAACATTGATTAAAATACGTCTGACTTATAAAAGTCATTCAAGAACATCACAGGAAGACAACATATCTGAAGCCACAATAAACACAGGAGTGAGCCTGCAGTATTCACAGCAGCCAAACCTGAATCTCACCCTCTTCAAACACAAGAGCTTTGCAAGGCATTTGGTCAAAATATTCTTTCTGTCTTGTTATTGTGATCTTTGTTGATTATGACAATGTTGTGGTGAAATACTTTCTAATTTTTCTATACTGCATTACAGTTTGTGTTATATCTTTAAAGTTATTAGGTTGTAGTAAAAATCTGGCCTTTAATCTTTCCAGGAGGACATGGCAGGATGCATTTAGCCCTCCATATTTTTATAACCCCCTTCTGTTGGATTTGCCAAGAATTTTGTCAGGAGCAGTCATGGTGTTTTAGTCCCTGCATGGAATGCTGGGCAGAGCACACAGTGGTGGGTGTGGAACGGGGGTGCCATCCCTGTGACACTGACACAGGTGTGTCCCCCCTCTGTGGCTTACATCTCTTCAGGCTTGGACAGCCCTGAAGATGTTTGGATGATGGAAAGAGATTGTTGCTTCTTTTTGTGTCTCTTCCTACCTTCTCTCTCCTCTGCTCTCCTGCCCCTCTGGGACACACAGAATTGGGATTTCTGATGGGTGGTAGAAGTGTAGGGAGTGATAATCATAATGCCAAGTGCAGGTTATCTGCACATGTTAGTTCTGGTCAGGATCAACAAAGACCTCCTAAATGATTTAGAATTACTTGATGTGGATCAATTGTTTATTTAATAAAAAGTGGCCAATTCAACCCCACACCACATGTCTTGTTTTATTTGTGGTCTGGCTTTCTGCAAAGGCATTTTTGAACAGGCCATGTGTATCCTATTGTGGTGCAGGCACTTATCCATAGACTCTGTCTTGTCCTGCAGGGTTTTTTAGGTTTGGATGGTTTTGATTATGTTATTTTTCTTTTCTTGTTCTTCTTTTTCCTTTCTCCCACCACCTGCCACTACTTCTAGGAGAGAATTTTTTTGGGATCTTGTCCTGATTAATAAAAACTCCAGTCCAAGTCTCTCTCAGAAACATACAATTGGAAATTTGGCTTCTCAGTCAGAGTTTTTCCTTATCTTCCTAAATCAAAACCTGCTTTGGAAATTACCTCAGATTCTCAGAGCTTCCTCTTAAGTCTGGTTCAGACTGACTGTGGGTTTCAAATACTGAAAAAAATAATGTGATGTCTATGCATGTGGGTGCACATGGGTTGGTACAGATAAGCCTTGTCTCTTTATGCCTCTGAAGTGTCTGAACACAACATTTTCTTCTATCCTCTTTTCTTACTGACCTTTTATTAATATTCATGGCTGTGGTTAGTGTTCCTGGAATTGAATGCACCTGGTGAAACCAGTCTCATTGCCTCCTTGATTTCTTGTTAACATTTGTGTGGGCTTCACACACCTCTGAGGTGGGTCTTGTCTTCATGAAGACATGATAAGCTGAAGAGTGAGGTCATAGAGGCAAGGAATCAAGGAATGGTTTGGGTTGGAAGCATCCTGGAAGGTTATGTTGTTCCAACTCCCCTGCCATGAGTAGGGAATGTTCCACCAGACCATGTTACTAGAAGCCCCATCCAACCTGACCTTGGACACCTCTGAGTCTGTGATCACGGAAAAACCCTTTGCTGAATTTGGGAGAAGAAGGATTTCACCTGCTCATCACCAGCTGCTCAGGAAGGCCATGCAACCATGCAGAGGGGATTATTTTTATGGACCACCTCAGGTGCCTGCAGGCTGCTTGGTGAGTTCTTGTCCACAATGTTCCCTGTGTCAGGGAACATCAGGAATTGGCTTTTTGTAACATTCCCATGGATGCAGCGGGGGATTGAGGAAGGTGACTATATTCCTCCATAAGAAACTCCCTCACTCACCCCAGATGAAAGATACAGCCTGAATTTACAGTGCTGGTACTGCCTTTTGTTTCAAGAACACAGCATTTTGCATAACGGTGTTTTGATTTAAAGTCCCGCCAGAAACTAAAATAAAAACCACCACAGCATACACTCTTCAGGAGGTATAAAATAAGGATTCAAGGGGATTTTTTGATAGGGCAACAGTCCACAGAACAGCAAGTCTTTCTGTTCCTCAGTAGGAAGTGGGTGTTCTTTGTGCCACTGAAAGAAAAACTGAAAAAAACCCCACTCCACTGTCAGAATGAAAGAAGAAGCCTGGTGTTTCCATGTGTGCATGGATGTGACGAGCAGACATGCATCCCAGGGAGGGCTGTTGAGCATAAGTGGATGTGAATGCCAGTGGAGGATTATAGGTGCAGAACTGCAGGTTTAATCACATCTGATGATAATTGACCGTGGGGGGAGGTGGGCAGCCCTGGTGGTGTGACTGGATGGGGAGTGTGAGGGTGTGATTGTAATTAAGTGTGGGTGTAACACTCTGGACATAACTGAATGTGAGTGCCAGGAGTTGGGCTCATAACCCAATGTGAAAGTGTCTGAGTGAGTACATGTTAGTGCAGGCAGGAGGGCATGATTGAAGCTGAAGGTCAGTGTGTGTGCGTGTGTGATGGGGCTGGTGTGTGAGCCGAGGATTCTCAGTGCCAGCAAGGGCTACAAAACTAGTGGATGCAGTTAATGAACCCAGTAGTGAACAGTGCTGGGATAGTCTGCAAAACATTGACTTCTTGCTCAAATAAAATATTGCATGTATTTTTTTCCCCTTTTTTCCGTAATTTTTTAAATGTACAGTTTAACCTGTAAGTTTACTGCAGGAAAATTTGCACAAACAAGGAATTTCCAATGACGGTTAGAGGATATTTGTGTCAGAGGTACTTGAAAATACTTTCTTTTTTGGTGTGTAACATGTGTTTCTAAGAGCTGATTAATCCAATCAAGGCAAAGAGCTAACACATCATAAACTATATGTAAAATCAAAACGAATTAGCACAGCTTGATTTTCATGTATCAAACACATACAATCAACAGCTCATAGACCTGAGACTGAGATGCCTCCAAGAAATTATTTGGAGTGTTAATTCAGATAATGACTAAACTGCAACCTTGAAGACCATGTGTGAATCAAAAAAAAAGGTGCATTAATTCAATCCTTCTTTTCCCCTCCAAACTAGTTGTGCAGCTCCAGTTGTTTGTGTGCCAGAATGATTTAAAGTGATGTTACCAGCCACACACTCTTTGGCTTTTACCAATANAGTGATGCCCTCAATGAACTAAGAGGCTGTATCTCATAAGTTGTTAAATTAGGCAGAGATAAGTGGCAAAAAGATGATTTTTGTGGCTTAATTTATGATGAGAAGAATTTTGAGGTCTTCAGACAAAAAATTGCGCTTCCCTAGTAGTCTTGTCACCACTGCAGAATATTCTCCTTCCCTGTGCTGTGATTTTCTGTGCAAGCGGATTTAACTTGTTTGACCCAGGAGGATTCAGCTTTTGAGGCCCAATAGGTAAGACATGAGCTCAAGTTTCCCAGTATCTTTAGAATCACACTTTGTTCTGACACTCTTGCAGGTGCTTGGTGTTGCTCTCCTGCCACAGGAGGAGCACACAATGTCTACCAGCAGCAGACAGTCTTTGGATGTGGTCTCCACATCTAACGCTTGCCACTGTTTGTAATACAAGGACAAGTCTAGGAGAGCACAGTAGCTGTCCAAAGGGAATTAAGACTCCCCTGTTTCCTCAGTCCTGGTTTCACTGTCACTTAATTGCAGCATGAGGGGGTGAGATTCTTTTTTCCTAAAGTAGGCTGGTGGTTTATGGGGCTTTATTGGCTGACAGCAGCCTGAAATCTTTCAAGTGGAGCAGGACACTAACCCTAAATCTGTTTTTTTTTTTTCCTGGGAAAAAACAACTCTTAGTTCAGGTACACTTTGAATAGAAGTGGTTATGAACTGGAAGTGACACCATCTCTCATCTTTTAGGAGAGGTAATGGTTTTAAACCCATTCCCTCTTGTCCTGTCACTATCTGCCCATGTGAAAAGT
>VYZP01005692.1:0-18872 GCA_013400635.1 Hypocryptadius cinnamomeus
CTCAGTTGCTCTGTCAGGAAGAATAGTTAAGCACTGTTATCACCCCCATTTTACAGAGAAACTGGTTCCAAAGCACAGAAATACTTTGGTGAAAGGTAAAAAAGAGCATTTGTGCCAGATCTGGGAACAGAACTGTTATCTGGTGCCTTCTAGGCATTTGCTTTAACCACATCCTTCCTTCCAACACACTGCAACTTCCTTTCACCAAACTTTTCTTTACTGCTTATTTCTTCTGATAAAGCACCTGAAATCTAAGTGGAAAAAAGAATGTAAAAATTTTACACAGAATTTATGTCTCTCTTTTGTTCTTTTTTCTTTAATATTCTGGTGAAAACGTTTCCTGGAAATTCAGAGGAATGTTGTGGACTGAAGTGCTGCACAAAGGTACTTATCAATAATATCACTAAATGGCATGATCACCCAGGAGTACAAGCAAATATTCTGTATTAAAGTTATGCTTCTGTATTTAAAATATCAGTCCTTGGTGATATTTGCAGGGACAGAAATGAAGGCAGAGTGGGATACTCTGGCAAATTCTTGGATCTTAAGATCCTTTGTGCTCACACTGGCATTTTGCTCTGGAAGAGGCATTTGGCCCTGTACAATGTAGCTTCTCCTCTCCCAGAACAACTGTGTATATGTAAATAGGATAAACTACATTTGGAATTTAATGTTCCTGCACCAGTTTGGGTTTTTTTTTTCCTTTTGCAGAAGTGCCCTTCAAAGCACTGGTTGGAAGGGGGGTAAGCCTACCGTCAGAGCATGTCAGGAGAAGATGTTAGTTTAAATTCATACTTATGCTGCCCTCACCTGAAATATAAATCCAAGATCAAATATTAAGTATTTGATCATATTTAGCATATTTCAAAGAAAAATGGCCAGGGTTATATTTTGAAATTTTGGTTAATTTATCTTAATGAACTCCCTCCTCTTATTTTGATAGATATGTTTATGTCTTTTTCAGTCATGAGAGGAAAAAAAAAAGAAAGAGCAAGATGTTCTTTTCGTTCTCTCACTCCATCCCTAGTTTTGCTCGCCTCACTAAACAGACAATTTACAATCACTTTACTAACCTTCTTTGATTTTACATCCAAAAGCCCTTCTACTCCAGTGTCTGCCTTTTCCTGGTGTCAGGCAACTGGCTGCAACTGCTTCAAAATTTCAAAAATTTGTTGCTAGTAACTCAGTCTAAAATTTTCAGACAGTGTATTGGGCTGAAGTAAATCATGCACAGATGCAGTGCCATTGGGGTTTTCTACCTGCTTATAATGGCTTTTAATGTGCTGTATTAAATTAATAGTTAATTTTAAAGGAATTTTAATGCAAGGCATTTTCATGTGGAATTTCTCACTTGCACTACAAATTATACTGAGGTTTGTGTACAAATGTGGTGATTCTCACCCTGTTTAGTATCACAAAATCTAAAGTACAGACCTGTTTTCTGAAGACTTTCTCTGCTCAGTTTTAAAAAATCTCATGGAAAATTTCTGCATTTTGTACTAGATTTAAAGCAAAACCAGCCCAAATGGTTTAGTTTATTTTATTACCATGTTTCATACCCCCAAATACACTGATAATAGCCTCTTTCTTAGGACTTCTAAGCTTAATTGCCTGGATAGTGTGAAGTAATAGCTGATTGGGGAAATAATAAGTATTTTTCCATTATTTTTAGGTCAATCACTTTATTTGGCTTAAAAATTTGGTGTGTTAATATTTCTTAAAAAATCAAAAATTTTTAAATCTTTTTTAAGAGTACTGCTACTTGTATTTTATGCAATTCAATTTGCTTCTCTAAAGAGTCTATCTAAATTCCATTAATGTCTTGCCAATCATATTGGTTTAAGTTCTTCTCTATTAGTCTCAAACAGCCCTGCAGTTTTCATCATTTTCTTTTGTGAATTTTCCTTTATGAAGTCCCTTTCCTGAGCACAGTATTTGTCCATGTTGGTGGTACTTGAGTGGAGAATAAAGGTATGGGAGGGAGGATTGACGTGACCAAACAAAGAACCTGCCAAGAATTTCAAAACATAAATACTTCTTTGGGTGTGAGTCCAACTTCAAACTAACAGCACCAGTTTGTTTTAAAGTATAATGCAAATTCTCCCATAAATATTAAGGGCATTTTTTGTCTAAATGACTGTATATGCAAGGCAGGGTTTTCTGGATGAGATCTCTGCCATGTCTCATGTTGTTTGGTTTCAGGACACCTGTTCTGTTCAGATAAGAGAATGGTCTGATCTGCCATTTCTGGCATGGGAACTGTCATGCAGCTCAGCTGCATCTCCATTACTTTTCCATGGACCAGAGCACTCTTTCATAGGGCTGAAAGTAAAGACCAGGTGTATGGCTTTGTTCTCCTTAGGTAAATATCTCCTCCAGCAATCTGTGATGCAGGGGAGCCAACATGCATCATTCTCAAGCAAGCAAGGCAAAAAGAGATTTCTTTTGGTCTAGACTACCAGCTCTCCAACAGCAGGGATAAGAAAAAGGGTGATGTGACCTTTTCAGCTGCAGCTGCTATTCTGGAAACACCTTCCTAACATGAACCAATCAGTAAAGCTTTGAGAGCTGGCTGAATCTCTTCATATATAAGCAGGAAGTCAGTTAAAACATGGGCGATTTGTGACATTGTAAAAGCCTGTGAAAGTGATAGGCAAGAAGGGAAATTGCCCAGGAACTAAAATTTGACCTCTTTCATCCCATTGGTAGCACAACTTTGCAGTGCTGCCAGAGGAAATGAATCAACAGAACTCAATTTATAAACACACAAGATCAGACAATACTGACATTAAACATTTACTGAGCTTTCAAAATAGGAGCAGCACTTCACATATCAATACTTAACAGAAAAACACGCTTTTAACCTTCTTTTTAATGAGCAGCTCAAGGGAATTAAATATTTTGGGTATTTTAGGAGTAAGTTACAACATAGGTGAATCTGATAGGGTTTGCTTTATCTGGTATCAAGTAGGAGCTGTATATCAGAAAGAAAGCTGTAATAGAAGGCTCTGTCCCATGGATGAAACATACATTGAGTGTTTATTTTTTGAGATTGAATATCCAGTCCCCAAGGTGAAACAATAATGAGTGACATCTTACTGACTGCCCAGACAGATCTTATGTTGCACTTTCAGATAATACGTAGTAATTTGATATCAGTACTCATAAAATCTTGTGTTCATGGAAACCAGAGGAATAGAAACTACTTTGCTTGAGCTGAGTTTTGAATTAATAAGATAAACGTGGGGGGTTTGTGTTTTGGTTTTGTTGTAGTTTTTTTTAAATTCATGATTTGCGTTTTAATTGGTTTTGGATATATTTCATTTAATTTATGATGTGTTGGGATTTCACATTTATATTTTTGTTTCAATACACTTGGTCAACCTACTATATAGTTTGATTTCTTTTTAAGTCCTTATGTTCCTCCTTGTGTGAGATGCAGAAAACACATCGGCCTTCATTTTCAGAGCTTGATTAGGGAAGCGATTATACTTGCACGGACACTGCTAGTCTGCTAGACAGATGCTCTAGCTTTTGGTCTTCTCAAACTAGACATTAAGCTTAAAATTAATGTTGATCAAAAAAGAAGGACCATGCCTATGAAAATATTTTGAAAAAAAATTAATATGTTTTCAAAAAGTTTTTCAGAGTTATTTTCCTTAATTCTGACAAAAAGTCAGTGTTTTCATGGAAAGAAAACACGACTGATTAAAAATATGGTTTGCTTGGAAAAAACCCAAACCAATTTTATTTCATGAAGCCGACCATCAGAATATGCAACCAATACATTTAGACAGAGTACGTGTACCCTGAATTCCAGCCTACCAGGAAATGCCCTCACTCTGCAGTCTGCAGCTACGTAGACTGGTTTGTCACATGAAAGGTGTAAGACCTGGGAGTAAAAAGAGAAATAATATTTATTTAGTTCATAAAATGTACACTACTGAAATGGAACCTATCCAAGCCTCAAAGCTGCTTCAATGGAATTAGAATGACCACTTCTATTTCCTACTACTAAATAAATGGGGCGTATCATTATAGCAGTCTGACCACTGCCACAATCAAAGCATCTTATGCATCTCCAAAGATCCATAGAAGTTCCTAAACTCACCCAAGACATTAGGAGTTGAAAATCCATAGGCAAGTACAGGTCTACTGCTAGTGGTTGTTGTTTAATCTGTAAATTATGTGGAAAAGAGAAATAATTTCAACAGGTTCCATCTGCAATTAAGCTGTAAATCATATCAATGTCGTGTATTGCTTTGGAAGGAAAAATTGCTGTCTGTATTACTGAGGATACTTGATTGCCCAGAAATTTTTTTTTCCAAAATGCAGGCCTTAGTGATTCACATCTAGGAGTCTTCAAAGTGTTATTTAAGTAATACACAGAATTAATTAGACAAGAGAAGTAACAAGGTAAATTTAACTTTGCTTCTGAAAACACAACATTCAGAAATGAAAAGACCACTTCCAAGCAATGACAATAATCAAATTGTTGACCAGCTTGCTAGGAGGAGAACTTGATATTTCTAGAACAACAAAACATATTAGAATTTATTATAATTACAATTTTTTTTCTAAAACAGACTAGTTTATTTTCTTCTTAGATGACCACACTACTCTTCCCTGGGTTTAGGGATCCGAGTACATCCCTTTCGGTCCTGGGTCATGTTAAGAAAGTTCTTCTCTCTAAATGTTGGTTTCTTTACATATTATGCCTCTCTTCTTTTACAGTGAAGGGAGGGAATGGAATTCAACCTGCAGTGAATTCAAATAATTATATTTACAGTCTATATATAGCACCAAACAAAGTTTAAGTAGTACTGATTGATAAAAGAGACTGAAGATGAAACCCCTAGCTTACTGTAATGTTGTCTCACATAATATTAGAAGTACTTGGCACACACTTCATGTTCAAAGCAATTCAGAAACATTAAGTGATTAACCTACATACGACTTAATGCCTTCTGCCAAGATTGCTGTACACAAGAAAGTCACTTGAAGAAAGAAGAACTAAAACCAGATTTAATCTGAGAACATGAATAACAATTATCATCATAATTCTTTTAATTTTTTTATCTAGGCTTTTTCCCAACATATTTTACATTTTTTTTAATGAACAAGGGACCAAAACTTCTGGTTCTTAGTTGCTCAGAAGTCACACTGAACTCACGAGTAGAGATATAAAGCCTGAGTACCCATGACTGACAACTGGAAGACTAGACTGACTAGATTATGTACTGTGTATAGCACTTACCCTCTAAAATTCTGTCACCCCCTGGCAGCTGCTGAACAGGGGAAGAAAAAAAAAAAAAGAAAAAAATGTGACACAGTATAAATGAAGAACACAAAACCATATAAAGGGAGGTTTTACTATTTAAGGAAGCACAAAGGACTAAGGAAGGCTTTCTTGCTGAAACAGACTCATTGTTCCGAGCAAAAGTCAGAACTTCTGAATAACACAGACCTAGTCTGGGGCTGTGGGGTTTTGGCTTTGATTTCCTCATTTATTTATTATTTTCCACTGTTATTTTCTGAATTAATCACAGTCTCTGCCTCCATGGTGGAAAGACATTCTTTTGCTCCTTCTGCATGGCAAATAATTTGCTCTCTACTACATATCTTGTAATCCTTCTCTTTACTCCTCACCTTTGGTCAAGAAGGTGGACAATGAGCTGAAAAGTCTGCTGAAAAGGAGTTAGTGATCCATTTAACTCAGCAGCAGACCACAAGTTGCTGGAAAAAGCAAGCACCCACAGCAGCAGTACAGAGCCCCTGGCTGTGCCTCTTTGCACAAAGCAGATCACCCTGCAAAAAATGCATCGGTTTCTTCTGCTGTTTAAACCCCACAGTTATGGGTACATTTTATCCCCAGTGTAGATACATATACATTCCTCCAAACAAAAAATCCTTTTGGACATTATTGTCTCCACCTTTTAAACATGTACCACAGTTTTACGAGGTCTTTGGTGAGTGTAGGCTTAGTGGGAGCTGGCATGAGACAGGTGATTGTTTATGGAATTATAGGAGGGAACAAAGACAGAGTTGTAGCAGCCAGTAGACAGGTAGGGTCAAGATGCCTTCATTTCAATACAGATAAAAAGACAAATATACTATAATGTATGAAAACATACAAGGAAAAACAAGCAAAGGAATGGGAAAAGGCAGAAGAAAACAAGCTAGGGAATGAGGCCAGGAGGATAAATTACAAAATATAAGTCTTTGGAAAAAAAATTACCTTCTGTGTTTTTTTTCTGGACAAGCATCAGAAAAAGTGAGCTTGGTGACAAGAGCAAGTGAGGAGGAGATACTAGAGACCACTTGAAGTAGCAGCAAGAAGGAGATGGACACGGACTAAGAGCAGCAGGGTGCTGCAGAGCCATGTATGCCTTGCCCACTGTCCCAGTGCTTCAGAAGCCATGGCACACTCAGCCAGCCAGCAAAGACCTGCCAACACAATCACAAGCTAGTTCCACTGATTCAGTCTCCCACCCATTGGAAGGGGCTGGGAGAATCCTGGAGTTGGAGGGAGGACAGTCCTTTCCTCCTCTCCTTCTCCTCCTCCCATCATCACTGGCACTATTTCTCTCTCTCTGCTCTCACTCTTTCCATGAAGCAGACGGCAGGGGCGGGGGTAAGGAGAAGGGAAGAGGGGAGGTGGCGGGTGCTGGTGCCCCAGTGGCAGCTGGGTGGGCTGGGGGGTCCTGGGGAACTGCAGGAGCCATGCAGAACCTGGCTGCTCGCACGTCCATCAGTACATCTCTGCACTTGTGGAGTGGGGAGGGGAATATTGGATATCACTTTGGTCGGGGCTGAATCTATAATTGAGAAGATGAGAGTTCATTATAGATTTTGGCCTTGGAATGCTTGTCTTGGCAAGAGGCTTAGCTGAGTGTTAAAATCATTACCAAGCGGCCTAAATCTAAACAAACACCCACCTTTTCCATTTATTACCAGGATGAAATGACTTGCCTTATAGAACTGAAATACCTATAGTTGTCAGCTTCTCATTTCCCAGTGGTGCATAAAATTCCCTCTCTTATGGCTGCCTTTCCCTCTGGTCTAGCTTTCCCTTATGTTATTCTACTGACAAGAATTATGTATTAAATTACAAGTTATCTGTTGCAGAATGAGAATTTCACTTCACACGAGACAGAGGTCTGTTGTACAGAGCTAAGAGTTCCTTTTTCTCTGATGCACTACTGTAAAGGAAGGCAAAGGTAAAGTAAAAAAAAAAAGATAGGATGACTCAAAAATGATGGTAGAGGATAATTCAGGCACATACAGCAAGGGAGACATTTTTCATCTTATGAATAAGTATCTGTATAGAACCAGACTATTCTTACAACTGTGTTTTTTTGTCACTGCAAGTAGACTGGTGGAATGGTAGCTGTGGAGGAATGGCTGTAGTTATTTTAGAGGTTTTTTTCCCCATGTTTTTCACCAAGAGGTCTGTCTATATTGTTCCAGCCTCCATGAATGCTTCAGGAAGTGGAGCATTCACAATTCATTCATACAGAGTACAGCCATTAGCATGCAGAAACCACAGCACTCTCCCTAAGAGAACAACTTTTTATTATTACAAAGGAGATAAAAATGATGTATTATATATTATGTTTCATCATTGAAAACCATCACCCATGAAATATCCCTCTGTTTCTACCTCCCTATCTAAAGAAAGGCTGAAAAAAGAAGAAATAGAGTTACTGACTGGGGGGGTTTCCCCCTTATTTTATTTGTGTGTGCAGAAAATACATATGAAGAAACATTTGAAGAAAATCACTCAGAAGAGTGATTGGAAACAAATTTAAATGAGTAGTGTTTAAATAATTAACACCTGCCAAAGTAGGAACAGAGGCCTTATTGCTGATATTGAATCATATCCTTTAACGTCTGAAACAGATGACAGTAAGTAATTCCAAAACAGTCAAGACAGGAAACCAATTTTTAGTTCTTGGAAAGTTGAATTAGTTTCAATAAAGTTGATAAAAAACCTATTTTGATTTTGCTAATTCTAGTATGGAAGGCCAGTTTTATATTAATTTAATTTTTTTTTTTTTACTAATTTAATATACTGTAACTGAGCATTTTTGAATCGTGATTTAAAGTATATTCATTATTCAGTAAACTAATGATGTATGTTCCACCTGGCTGCTGCAGAGCCTGGTAAGTAAAAACCATGGGTAGTATCTTGTTACCAAGAACAAATATGGGACTTGCCAAGTTTCCAGTCAGTAAATATAACTCACAATAGCTATGCCAGATAGGCAAATAAGGATGTTCCGTTACAGAAGAAAAACCAAAAAAGAGATACTGTGTAGCAGCTCAGCCTTAAAATTCAGCTCCATAAAAGCACTCGTTGCAGAAATTGGCAATTTTTGCCTGAGAGTAAATTGTGGTATAACGGTTTGGAGCAACGCCTAGAGTTTTTTATTCAGGAAGAGTAAGTTAGAGTGTGTGTGTGTGTGTGTGTATGTTAAAATAACATCAATGTTGAAACACATATGAGTAAAAGCACGGCTATTCTGGCTGTCACCTCACTCTTAATTCTCCTCTGCCTCCTGGTACTTCATCAAACTTGTCCTGCATGGTTTGATCACAGGTTGCTTGTATTTGGAGACTCCTTTCAAATAAAAACATGTCTGTCCATCTTAGACTTTTTTTCAGTATCTGGACCTCCTACAGTCACTAATGGATGTTATCATTGCAGCATTGCCTTAAGGTGGGTCTGGACATGCTGTTCTGAGCCCAGCAGCTCAGAATTACTGTCCAAACCTCAAAGATGTGAAGTGTGGTCAAGATCATCACTCCCTGCTCCCTGGAGCAATGCAGTTCTTTCCCTAAAGGACAATACAACTCTTTTGGCAAGCAAGGACTTTCTGAGGGCAGAAATGGTCCACCATTTAAAAAAAATAAGAAATTATTGTTTTTAAGTTAAATTGGAAAAAAATGAAATCCTTCAATAAAATAAAGACCATGACAAGTCCACCTCCTCAAATGCAAGTCTCAGGTCTTTGTCCTGCCTTCTCTCCCAAAATATAAAGAGATATCTATCTGAAAAACCCTACATCTTAACCTGATTAAACACAGGTGGCGGTGTCAACTCTGAACACACAGCGGATGCTTTGTGTTGCAGATCCATCTGAGCAGGCCTGGCAGTGCTAATAGCAATAGGAAGACCAAAATCAGACTGGTCAACTGGAAACTGGCAAATGGCAACCCCAAATCCCCAAACTGTATGCATATGTTCTCCTATATGAAAAGGATGAAAGAACCAAATCTTTTCAATGATGCGTAGTCATATAACTTAATGTACAGCTGGCACACATCCAGCTCCAATAGCAATGGCTGTGGTACAAAGTTAATATAAAAGAGTACTTTACAGATGGGGCAACTAAGCTACACACAGATCAAGCTGTCACTTGCTCCTGTAGAATTTGAATCCACCTTCTCAGTTAAACCCTTTTTCTGTATGCCTCATTTCCAAAGCACAGCAAAGGATGTTTGAGTGGCTACAGCGTTCCTCAATGAGTGCAGCAGAGAGGGGGAAATCCTGGGGGAAGAGAGAATATTTCACCCCTTCAATGGCCCCAGATGAAATAAACCCGAAATACTGAATGCACTGACATGAGCTTCAACCTGCCTTTGATTTTATGGTGCTCAGAATTAAGGACCTTCTTCCTATTTGCAAGCGCTGTGTAAGTTTTCTTTATGAACAACTGCACTTTTTTCTTAAAAAAACCAAAAATAATACATTTGACTTCTTACTCGAGAAAGAGAGAGGAAACTGAATACTCCTTAGTTTGTATTTGAAGAAAATAGACACAGAAACGAGATTCAGAGTGTTGAAATGGAAGAAATAAAATTGGGCTTTACTATTTTTGCTTGTCCCCTACGGTGAAAATTTGCATTTTGCATTCACTTATTCCACCCCATCCCCTCCAGAAGTCCTTTATTTAGAACACAGAGAGATATTATCGAATCAACTTTGTTCCTTCAGACACAAATTTTAAAGTAGATCTCTCAAAAGCTGTATCTTCTTTAGTAGTTATGCCAGGGCCCTTACTGTATTTGAAACTAAACTTTGGTAAAATCAATCAAGCTCACTTTATGTCCTTACATTCCTCACTTTATTTTTTTAAATTTTATTTAAGAAACCACTTCCCAACTTCAGGCCAGCAAAATATTTGGGGGCTAAAATTAACAACTTGAAACCAATTATTTTATATTAAAAAAGGAATTAAGTTAAAATGTAAGAGGAGGTTTTCCAGATTGCCTGAGCAGACGCATACCTGCCCAGTCCCCAGGGCTGGCTGCACCTGTGGGAGTCTCTGCTCCCTTCCCGCTGTGGCAAGTGCTGCTCCAGGTGCCCCAGGAGAGGCAAGAGCTCTGTGGAGCAGAGCCAGCAAGGCTGCAGTCACTGGAAAATGTTTGCATTCCCTGCAGCTCTCTCATGACACAGTACCATCGACCTTTACAGATCAGCAGTGTGGTATTATTTTAACTCTTCTCCCTTTTTGAAGATATCTGAGACAATAAGACACTTAAGTAGTCCAATATTTTCAGTCTAAATGCATTGGTATAACATAGGAAATATACCACCATCCTGACAGTGATGTTCTTTTAACAAATTCTATTTTAATGGAATACATGGATTAAAAATTAAGTCTATAAATTAACCTAGGAGCTGGATGTGACTAGGTTATTGCTGGAGAAGAGCACCACATTTAACAATATTGTACAAAGAGGAACTGACAAGGCTGTGCCAGCTCATATAACATTATTTTAATCAGTTATATGCTGATGACAAGAATACAAATGAGACACAATTTAATGAAATAATACTTTCCAGCTTTCCTTGGTCTGACACGGATTTGCCAGGTCATCTCCATACTCCGAATAGCTGCATCCTATCCAGTAAAAACGATTCTTAACTCTTCTTCATATTGGCTATGCAATCCCCACTCTGCCTTCTTGTTCTTCCTTGTCTAGTTTTCCAGTTTGGGTATTTACTTCTTCCTCTCTTTTTTTGACCTTTCTGGTAACATGTAGTCAAAAATGTGAATCTATCAATTCTTACAGATATCAATTCTTACCGTCGATCTTTCTTAGAGATCTTCACTTTCTGTTTCCTCTTTCTAACTCTTTTGCTTTTTTTTATTTGTTTTATTTAGACCCAATACAATTCCTTTGGAGAAGCCCGTGGACAGAATGGCACCCCAAAGCATGTTCATTGAGCCCACCAGAAAGGCACACTGGTTTTGGCTGCATGTACAAGGCTTTGTTTCCCCTGCACTTGTGTGCAAACCAGATAATTCACTGTATATTCCTCACCAACTGTAGTTTGTTAGTCTGTGCTTTGACAGTGCCTTGCATGACTAGAAGCATTCAGTTAGAGAACAGCACCACATGAGAAGGTGGCTCATTTCATACCAAAAATAATGGATGGTTTAATATCCTAAATTAAAATCATCAAAAGCCACAAGCTGCACAGTGCTTATCCACCTTCTTCATTGCATACTTACAATTAATAAAACAGTCAATTCATCTCAACACACAGACTTTAAGAATGGGGAAAATTAAATACATCAGTGAGGTATTTGACTAGATTTAGTAGTTTTATGGCCTGAAAAAATAAATACAGCTTTTCTGCAAAATTGTTTAGAGAATGTCTCTTACCTTTCCTCATTCAAGAAGCCTGTGAATTTTCTGATATTCATAGGTTGTCTACTGCAAAAGAACAGATGGTAAAAATACAAATATAACTTATCCTAAGTTTTGATTGTTCACTTGCTACCCTCTTAGATGTTTTACAGATGGTCTATATGTGTATTAAAGTGACCACAGGACCAAAAGTTTAGAAAAATTCAGCAAGAATATTATTCTGGAAATAAAACAAAAAAAGCACCACCTTGTTCCCAGAATATTGTTTGCTCTGTCATAACTTTTTACAGTGAAGGAAAAAAAACAATGGTTTAAGTAATTTTGCCCACTACCATGCTATAAAACCAGTGAATCTTCAGCCTTGGTTGCTTTGTGCCCATGGCTGCAAAAGGAGAGCTATTAGCAAGGACCTGACATTGGGACAGTAGGTGTTCCCACAGAATCCTGGAGGTCAAAGACAGTCAATGCTACTCTTATTGACTCAAAAATCTCTAAAGCGATGCCTCATATAGCAAATTATATGTCCTGAGAGCTCATGTAAGATACTGTGCTTTAGTTCTGTGGAGAATGTAGACTTCAGCATCATTAACTAATCTGATTTATAATGAAAATTAATTATGATGGTCATTAGAGTAAATGGTTTCTGTCATCTGCAAAGACATAATTGGTACAGAAAACTGTTTCATAGCTAAGGAACAATCAATCAACATGGGCTGAACCATGCACATGTATTTTTTTCCTCTCTGTTCTCACACATAATGAAAATCCGTATACAGAGTGAGGGTCTGGGATGCAAGGCAGCTCCTCCACCAATGAGTGATGAGCTGAGGCAGACAAAATGAGACATACAAAATGAGAAGCTCAGAAATGGTGTAGGGAGGGAGACATGAGGCTGATATGGCTAAAACCATGTTCCATACTCCTGCAGCCAGTACCACCTTGGCTAAGGCCAGCAAGGGAGTGACTACTCAGCAGTTCTCTCAGCAAATCTGCATCAGATACATACAGCACAGTGTTTATACTTGCCTATTTAATTCCACCTTCACTGGTATGTAATGAAAGGGAGCTCAAATATTACTAATATTATTATTACTATTATTATAATTATTGAGGGAGCTAAAGTGCAAAAAAATGTGCTCCTCCTTCCATTCCTGCCTTTGAAACCAAAATACTTGATAGAACTATAACAGATGCAACACTAAAAGAAAACTTTCTTCTTTCCAATCTCCAGCCGTCTCTCAGAAGCATGACATTAATACTGTAGTTAATTTGAATTTCCTATGTTGTTTGGTTCATTGCCTCTGGTTCAGAAATATATCATATGCAGAGGTGGGAATTTTCCAAACCACATCTGACAATAGAACAAAGCTTGAATGAATCATTTGAAAAACTTATGATTAACCCATCTTTCAATTAAAATCATCCAAGAATATAATGTCTTTATTCAGCAAAGATTACTGCAAAAAAAAGGTACCTTTCGCATTTAAGATCCTGAAAAAAGCAGAGACATAGAAAAACAAAATGGAGGAAGCAAAAAAGTTTTTAAATGGTTTGGGCACTCCTTTAAGAGTTTGTATTTGTCTTATTTTAAAACTTGTCTACCTAAAATTTTAGTTTATTTATGTAACATCTAAACCCACTAAACTACTTTATTTTTAGACAATTTAGCAAAAGCATGAATAATTTCAAAAGACACACACACATACACACACACTGTGTGCTTAATTTTTTTTTTAATAGGTAAGCAAAATCAACCAGATTTTATTTATATTATTTATATTAATACGAACCATTCTTTGAACTCTTAGAATCTGTCTGCCAAGGACTTCACAACACTACAACTTTTTCAACTGTGTTAGGCTGAAAACAGTTAAACTGATGCAATTCTTTGTATGTTGAATGGCTTCAGAAACAGAGAATGCTGAAAGGTTGTTTTGTGGGATAAGAGATTGCTTGTCCTAATCTGCTCCATTCCCCAATCTGTTCTTTAAATCCATTCCAGATGATCTGGAATATTCAGAACCATAAATGTATTGAGTCTGGAAATTTGGAAGGAGAAAGTATTGAAACCAGAAAACCTGACTTCCTTAAGGAAGAATACAGGAACATGGGAGTTCTTGCCAGAAGGTTTTTCCTGGGTTCTGTATTCAGCTTCTGAGATGTTATTTGATATAAAGGCTGGGTTTTCCATAAGAAGATAAGCTTTTGTTCTTTGTATAGTCTCATACCAGAAGAACAATTAGCATTTTAAGGAAGGGATTTACCCCACAGGACCCTGTAGCACAGTCACAGCATTTTCACATCTATGTGGATCTTGTTTCACTTTGTCAATCAAGATAACTAAATCTAAATCCATCAAAGATGTTTATTCTTGAACATTGAGGCATATCTGCACGTAATTTACAGAAGCAATAATGTAATGTTGAACATGACTATCTCCTTGAGAGGACTGCAGGAGCATTTCAAAGACATGTAGGTAATAGCTGCTGTTCTTCTTTTGTCACTGAAAAAATATTTCAAAGCAATAAGGCTGACTGGTTAATTTTTAAAGACTACAGACCAAAGAACACTGCATAAGACCACAGATGGAAACTGTGGTCTTATTAAACTACTATCATACTCTGAAAATTAACCTTTGCCTCTTCTCCAAGCCCACAAAGTACCATTTTTCTACACTGCTGAACAGCCATGAGGCATCCCAGTCATAGGCAAAGTGATTCATCCAATATTTCCTACCAGAGAACTCCTCAGTGGCACGAGCTGGAATCTGAAATGATGGACATCTAACTTCCAAACTAATCTCTTTCTTTTTCTGAGATTATAAACACAATTATTCCACCACTGTAAACAAAATCCTAAGTGGTTTTGATGTCTTCTGCAGTACATAATTTTGAAATTATTCAATTCTAAACAGTACCTCTCTCAATTGCTGTAACCTATAGAAACATAACTGCCTATATAAAGGTTCAAACAATCATTAGCAACACAGATGTTCTATTTTTTCTTTTATTTTTTCTTTTTACCACAGAAAAAATGAGTTTTTGATTTAAAAACATTTGCAATCTGCTGAAAATCCCAGGTTTGGCAGTAGATTATGTCAGGTTTTCAGTGAAATGCAACGCTGTTAAGCCACAGACAACAGTGTTGTGTAACTTATTGTCAGTCAGGGGAAAAAAAAAAAGAGTTCCAGATTATTTTCAAGGAAAAAATAAAAGATATATTTCGGGCCGACCTGGCTATGTATGTCAAAACAAGTTTCCATAGCACTGGATCCTGCCTTTGATTGAAATGTTTTCAGTATAGAGTATAAATTATCACACTGCTAATAATACTGAAGATGTAGGTTGGTGGCCAAGATAAACACACCATGTGGCAGAGGATGGGGTGGACTATTTGAAGAATGATGGGGACAAGCAGCTGTCACCCAATTCTTGTGTGTGCTATAATCAAGATCACTGAATAGAAGGAATGTATTGAGAATGAAGCATTTGTATATTCTTTCCCTTACCCAGGCTGCAGCATTCTTATATGCATAAATTCTCCAGACCTGTCATGTTTTCCACTCCTTATGCTGCTTTTATGGATTCATGCACGTAGGGGAGAAAGGTTTTATGTATCCAATAAAAAATGTGAATGTGTAGGTATATAAACATGTAGAGTGGCTTATAATGATTTCCAAACTGTACAAACTAAGAAGAAAAGAAAGAAAAGGCAATAAGAGAATTATTCTAATAGCTTTTATGAATGTGCCCCTTCCACTGTTGCTGCCTACAGCTGACAGTAGCTGAACAATGAGAACACATTGGAAGACTGACTGAAACTCAGTATTTCCCCAGTGCAGGTATGTCTGGTCCTTTCTTTGTGGGCAAGACCTCTGGAAGGGATTATGAATTACAAGCAGTAAAAATACAAAGGCAACAGCTCTGCAGATGAATGGGACAAAATTCAGATAAAATTGAGCTGAGTAGGAAAAAAAGCAGAAGCACAACATTTTCATTAAACTTGTAGGGTGAAGCAAGTTAACAATAAAAATTGCATATTCCTGTTGTAATAGATAGGGCATGGTTTCTGTTTGGTCTGATCAGAAATGGGCATTTTTAACACAACTTCTACTTATGTCTCATCCACACAACTGCTCACTATGCTATGTTCATTTACACTTGCACAGATCCAGTGGAGGCAGTCAGAAGAGGAACTGCTTTTGAAGATGGTTAGGTACAGAATCTCTAGGAAAGGAAGGAACTCAAATATCAGCACTTCCACCCCTGCTGTCAACCCACAGAATAGACTCAGCTCATGCTTGGAGCCTCAGGACAAGCTGACATAACTGACATTTGGGTACTTAACTCCTTTTATTTATCAGCTGAGTAAATTTCATACAAAAAATCATGGAAAGGCAATAAATATCGAGCATTGCAAATTCTATTTCCACAGAATAAATGCAGCATCCAATGGCTTTAATGCTCCACATAGGCATTGCCTCAGCTTGCCAACTTCAGAGTGGAACCACACTTTAAATATTCTGCAGACTGCAGTTAAGTGCTGTAGTATGTTAAACTTTCCAGTCTTGCATATTTCAATTGATTCTTTGTTCTCCTCTTTCAGAACAGGTTAATGAAGCTGAAGAAAAGGAGAGGACGATTGGCCATTCAATAAAACTGCAACATATGGAAAATCCAACATTTTAGGGAATTCTGGGAGCAAGCTAACACATCTATTCTGGTGAGACTAGTATGAATGGCTACTTATTCTTCTGTTCCTTTCCTAAATTAAGGATTTATAAGACCTTCTACACACACAAATTAGGTGTCACATCAGTTGCCTGAAGAAGAGATTGCAATATTTTTCCAGAAAGAGAAACTAAGGCAGATAGATGTTAAATTACTTACCCAAGATTGCAGTAGAGTCCAAGCTACACTCTACACTCTTGGAGTTCCAGTCCCATTCATGAATCCTGATCCCACACTCCCTCCCCTTGTGAAAAAAAAAGGGGGAAATTAAGGAAGATTACTTCAAGTTAATCCTGATACATTTTCAGGATCCTTGTGCTGGAGTGTCTCAATGGATGTGCACCCAAATAGACAGGAAATCAAAATACTTCCCTTTTCAATTAACTATTACAAAGCTTCCCAGTTCCACACATATATAAAAAGTGCATTTTTAGCAGAAGGATTAAAAGGGATAACATAAAAGTCAGGAAGTTAAAACCAGAACATCAAAGTCACAGTAATTAGCTCCATATGTCTAGCTGATAATGAGAGATGTCTTTTTTCTTTTTTAATAAAGAAAATGAAGACACCAGAGTGGATGCTACTTGATTAAATAAGCTATGTAATTGCTATGGCCCCATAATCACAAAGTCAGGGCTCATCCCTTAGCTCAGACCATGCATGCATCCGTGCCACATACAGATTTTCTTCATTGTGGCAGTCCCCCTGTCCTCAACTCCTGTGCACAAAGGAAAGAAACATTCATAAATAACCCTGCTCCATGAGTGTGGCTGGGAGAAAATTACTTGTAAATGTCAAGAATGGCTGATAATAACTGAGAAGACAAGCACAGAGGAGGAAACCATTCTCTGTGTGCATTTGCAAGCTGGTTTGGCCACAGCATGATCAGTAGGTCACAGTTTGGCACAACAATTTCTATTTAACTAGAAGTTCCTCCCAAATATGCAAAATGAGCTTATGAGCTGTGGGAGCTCAGCCTCTATCAGAGGAAGCCCTGCAACATTCTCTCAAAGAAAGTAAAATTAAACATGTTTTACTACACGCCTTCAAAACAACCACTGCCAGTGTCCAAAAATATTTTAAAAGCCAACAATTTAGCAAATTACTGTAAAATATATTGAAAGTACCTGTTGTAGTCAGGACTCTTACACGTCTTCCAATTAGAAGTACCCCTTTTGCAAAGAAATCTATTCTCATTATCCCAACTCCACTACTGCTGCCTAATCCCATGCATTCCTCTTAACATTTACCTGCTCAATCCTCACTCACCACTATTGCTCATGCACTCCATAATATAGCAGTTACTTTAGGTTCAGCTGTAAATAATGCATGCCCATACCTGCCATCTAAATCCTCTTAAGTTAGAAGTTATTTCCAGTCATAAAATCATAGAAAATAGAGGCAGAAAAGACCTATTAGGTCATTTAGACCAAAACCCCATGCCAACACAGGATTATTTCCTGCAGTACACTTTCTACTGCTTTGTCCAGTCTAGTTTTAAATGTCTGTGGGGAACACTTTAAAAGTCTCCTAAGCAGTGTTGCTCCTGCTTCCTTCAGAAGGATTTTCCAAGGCTGAGAGCCATGCTTGACAAGTGAGTCATGCTTGTTTGAAAGTGTTGGTCCTGGTAAAGCTCTATGGCTTTAGCTCACGCCTTTTGATGCCTGATTAGCATTGTCTAAGGCATGTCAGCTGAGGTCTTTGAGAAGGAAAAGTGTGTGAGAAGTTCACTGTTTCTGCTGCAGCTCTGTGCAATTAATTGGAAGTAATTTAGTGCTGGCAGGCTGGTAAAGTTTGCAGCATTTTCATTGCTTTGGGATGTTGTGAGACCACATCTGTTGCATCCTGTAACCTCTGTCAAATGTATCTTTACCTGTCTGGGTGCTACCTACTACAGGGCGAATGTACCACAATGAGAACACTCTGCAACATGGGCACTTGTAGCATTGAGGAAAAAGACCTGTGAAGGAAGGCAAAAAGTGATGTGCGGTGTACAACTCATTCACAGTTGGGGGAAGGAAATTTTAAGGAGGAAAAGAGTAATATTCTTTCCTGAGAAGTTTATGGTACTTCAAGCACTGGCTTGATGTTCAGATCAGAAAGGGATAGGAATGGTCTTGGGCTCAATCTGCTACAGCATCTGGCCAGTTTTCTGAGGGTACAGACTGATGGCAGCCAAAGCATGTGTGAAATGCTCTGTCAGCTATCTAGTGCACAGAAGAAGCTTGGGAAAAAAAGAGTGCTCGCATTGTGAAACAGGATGTGAAGGGACGGGAATGTGGTGTGGTAGCAGGGTAGGAAAATCACCTTTCAGCAGAGCTCACTTTGACCCAGTCACACTCACTTTGAAACTGCTTTCAAGCAACACTGTGTCACCTAAAATCCAAATACAGAGTAAGTGGGACTCACCAATGTAGCAACAGAGCAGAGCAGTGAGAAAAGGCCACACTGATAGAACTAGATGTAGTTCAGTTTTGA